>BQNB010001691.1:0-135139 GCA_026074375.1 Tanacetum coccineum
TATCATGAACATAGTCTGTGCAGTAGGAGCCTCGTCAACATCAGAATCAAAAGCATCACATTCATCAGCTTGAAACACATTATCCACATTGAGTGTTAAGTCTTGAACTGGTTGCTCATCCACATCTTCATCAACGGCATTATCTTGTCCACCTGCATTAAATAGCAACTGCTCTTCATCCAATGACACCCTATTCTTTTGAGCTTGCATCAACAACATCTTGTCTTTGAAGTATTATGAGTTATGTGGTCACTTAGGCTAAGTGCAGTTCCTTGCTATGTGGTCTATACCATTGCAGTTGTAGCACTTAATCTGTCTTGCTTGACCTAGATTTGCATTCTCAACTCTGTTCTGAACTCCCCCATAACCAGCTGCACCTGCACCCCGTGCATTGTTCCCTGACCTCTATTTTGTCGACCCTGAACACATTCTGAACAACAACCCTGCCATCTTGAACTGTGGCTTGGTTTCTTGTATTTGATGAAGTTCTGAGTTGATTTGTTTATTTGAGGAATGTATGTTTTGTATGATTGGGTGAGTAGGCGGTGTGTTGGTTGAAGTTCCTCAATAAGTTGTTAGTTGGATTAGATTCCGCGAATCAAGTTTGAGTGTTGACACAAAGTTGGTTTGAACATAGTGGAGTGAGTTGTAGATGATTGTGAAAAGTAACTGCTGATGTGAAACATTAAGACATCAAGGCAAGAGGATCAATCGAGCGTGTTGAGTAAATCGATCCAACATCATTTTTTTATCTCATGGGCATGTGCCTCCCCCCGTGTTTCATCAGATAAGCATCATGATCATAGTTGGAGTCCCTTAATCCTCTGTTCAGTTTTACTGCTGTTACAAATCTACCCCATTCAGGCAACATGTTGTTCACAAACTTTGAGTTCAACTGCATTCTGGACATGGTCATCTTGATGTTCCGCATGTCATTGATGAGTTTGGCAAACCGGACATAGTAGTCGTGAATAGTTTCTCCTTTGTTCTGACGAAAGTGTTCAAAGTCATCATACAAGTTGTGTATATCCCTATGATTCTTTTGTTAAATTCTGACTCCTTCCAGCAGCATCTTCACAATACTCAAATGTCTTTTCGCATCAGTTGTAATGTTTGATACAAAGGTGTAAATGGTCTTTCGGTAACTCCTTGAAGATAGATATTCGTATGGCCCGAAATTGTCACGTTATACTATCCTTATCTTCAGGTGAAATATCAGAATAAGACTCGAAGGTCCGTTCTGGACCTTATATGTAGGCACCATGTCATTCCTTTCAGCATGTGTTATTCCCAAAATGTTCCCCACTGAAAAGGTCCTTCATCATAGACTTCAAATGTCACCCCATTCTCTTTACCCCGACAATACAGACGAATGCGTTGTTGCCATGATGCAAAGTCAGTTTCTATCAAGTAGTAGGTGTGTACGGGTATCGATCCGGCACATTGGAATATCTTCCGAAAGAATAGCCATCTTAATTGATTGTGAAATGATTTAAGTTGATCGAACAATGATTAGTGATTGTATGTTAAAAGTGGTGATGTTTGTTAAAGTGTTTTGTTGTATGAGTTTATTACGTTTTACAAGTTTGAAATAGTCCAGATGTCAAACAGTAATCCAAACCGTTGGATTAATTCTCAAACCGATACTGTCAAACCGCTACTGTCAAACAGCTAGGAAGAATAAACACCAAACCGCTACCAAGAAATGAAATTGGCAGAGGTTTGTTTCCTAAATCGCTATGAGAAATTGTCTTCAAAAGCCTGTAACAAACCGCTATATATAAACCGCTATGAATGGTAAACCGCTGTGAGATTAATATGCCAAACCGCTACTAGAATATATGGTAAACCGCTATGAAGAAGTAACACCAAACCGTGATAACGAAGAAAAGAAATTGGCGGAGAGGAGTTGTATATATCTCGCAAGGGATCGCTATGAAAAATCGTACTGTTGAGACTGCGCAACTGAGAGTTATAGACATTGCACAGAGAGCTCATCTTGACTCGGGACAAAACCTCAAATGCTTACGATTAACCAGGGGGAAATCGGGGGGAAGTGATCTTATGCAAATTTTGCGTCTAATTAAGCAGAGGTAATATGTCAGATAGCGCTCGTATTGTACCTACTAGAGTGTATACCCTTGGTCTTCACATAATTAAGGCAGGTTAATAGGTATCCTAATCATCTTGTAGTGGCTTTAGTGCGGTACGGTAGCAACCTCTGCGTCTAACAAGTTTTTAACAAGATTTGCTTGGCGCTGCGTATCACAGCAGAGGGTACGACGACATACCAAGCACAGTGTACGATCTGACAAACCGCCAGTACAATGTACTTTCCTGACAAACCGCTAGAACAGTGACCAAACCGCCACGAATAACACAATACAGAATACCAAACCGCTGCGATGAACTACAAACTTTTACACCTTAAAACACTAAAAATCACCCTTTTGAATGTTTTTACTTGGATTCTTTTGCATAAATGAGTACTAGAAGACTACAGCAACTACAAAAACATAAATTTTAACACAAGAAACGTGAAAATCAATGATACTCAAGAACAAGAGCTAAAACCTCCTAAAACTCAACTTTTGATCTAAACCAAGCACTAAAACGCACACACAAACGATCTAATCATCCCATGAGCTCTGATACCAATTTTAGGATATTGGAAATCATAACACAATGGAGGATAAATGGATTAGCCAAATTCTAGAGAGAGAAAGTAAGAGAGAAAAGCTTTCTAGTGAGAGAAAGTGAACTTGTATAAAAATGACTAACCACCTCTTCCATGGCATGGAAGAGGCTAGTAATATGTTCTTACAAAATCAGCCCTTAGGATAAGGTAAGGGCCTTACTCTTGGGCTTTATAACCCTGCCCAAACAAACCATTTATATATTACTATGTTAAACTACGAGTATAACAAATGGTACCATACACGGGTGTAACCGAGTCTTTTTTAATATCTAAAATACAAATTCACACGTTGGCTCGTGATGTCACTGTTGGAATATTAGATTCCTAATTTAACAATTAAAAATATCAGGAGGTACGCACGAAAGATCAAACACGTATAGAACTTATATTAACAAGGATATATGTTACCTTTTAGCAAGAAACCGTTAGACTGCTTTTTACAATAAACAGTATACCATCTTCATATACCGCGTGTGTAAAAATAACCACGCGAAACCATCAAGGATCAAAAGTATAATCCTCTAAGTTTACACACACAATACTTCTTAGAAACAACGTGTATGCTAATACTAATAGTGTTTAACCAAACGATCTCTTCTTCGTCTTTGAATCAATCAACACACGAAACACCTTCACGTATGTGGTTTAAAACCACAAAATCGAAACCCTTGAGGATTGTAGAGTTCGATCGCACAAGTAAGAAAGAAAACCGAAACCCTTTTAAGGGTTGTGGGATCGGTCAAACAAAAGAGGAGAACAAGGAGAGATTTTAGGGTTTTTAGGTTTCAAGTTATGATTCACAAAAACACCCAAGACCTCCTTTTATAGCCCTTACAACTTGGTGAGCAAGCAAGCAATCCCACCTCCATAAGGAGTGGGTATTCGACCGGCCTAAAGAAACAAAAGGAAAAAACCAAACTTTCCTTTTTCCCGGTTTTGCATATTAAACCTTTAACTATCGTTTGTTTAAACACTAATTAATATATTACCTTAATATATTAAATATGTTGTTCTACATATTAACGTGTGCGTCCCCTTATGCTCGAATCATTTCCGGACATATATAATTTATATTTGTTCATAATCCAACACTTATTCCTTTTTTTATGTTAATTGCTTGTATCTTGTTTGCTGGTTTCATCGTCTTATGTTTATTAATTTTCTTGCCTTTTTTTTTGCACTTTCTCTCTTTTTTTTTTCTGAGCAACACCCATATGCACACATAACAGTGTCAGATGTTTCCGTTGCAAGCAGTCCTTTTTAGTTTTGGGTTATCTGTCGGAGAGTAAGATCTGTCTATATTTTACTAACTCATACTTTTTGGTGCGGCTGAACTAGATGTGGTTTTGATGTTGTTTATGTACTGTATAAATGCCTTACTAAAATTAAAAATACTATATTTTATATGGAATTGGAAACTTTCGTAAAATTGAGTGACATCTATTGGATATCGACGTCATTTGGAAACTTTCAGTGAATTGATTTGGTTTACAAGCATCAAAGCATAATCATTAGAATATCGACATCTATTGGGCTTCCTTAGTCTATATGCGAGCTAATTTATTATTTTAGTTATAGACTCGTAAACTACTCGAAATCGACTCGTTATACACAAGACAACTCGCGAGCTACTTAGGATCGACTCGTAAACTACTCGAAATCGACTCGATGTAAACTAGTCGAGCTCGAGTTCGAGCTACTCGAGTATATCTTCGAGTCGAGTTCGAGCTCGAAAATTCTCTGCTCGTGAAGCTCGCGAGCCATATCGAGCTTCAACTAAATTACACTTTTGCCCTTTATATTTATATATTTGCTTAATTTTCATACAAATCGAGTCGAGACGAGCTTTATATTTCGAGTATTTATCAAATTCGAGCCTTAAATGTGGAAATAATCGAGTTCGAGTCGAGCTTCGAGCTCGAGTTTTGTATGACGAGTCAAGATCGAGATCGAGTCAAGTTTCGAGCTCGAGTTTTTGTATTCGAGTCAAGCTCGAGCTTGGCAATATTCGGCTCGACTTGACTCGTTTACACCCCTAAACACCGTCAACACCTAGGTCTCTTAGTTAGAATGTAAAAAGATGTTAAGTTTATTTATAAGTAGGAGTTTCGTTACAACATCGTTACATATTAATTAATATAACTAGCAGGGTATCCCACTCTCTGATAAAAAATTTCGACGAACAATGTTTTTTAGTTTATTACATTTTTTACGACAATAAATTTATATATGTTAAAAATTTTATGTCGCATATTTAAACTCTTTAATCAATGTTAATATTTTTCACTATACAATTGTGATACTAAATATACTACTGAGCAATGTTTTTTCTGTAATTCAATATGACTATTTGATATATATAAAATTAAGCTTTATAAATATGTGTTTAAAAATGCATTTTTTTATATTTGCTTGGGTTATAACTAAACTAATAAATTAGTAACTCTTTTGTATTATTAATTTTTTTTAGAACGGCAAAATTTTTTCACAACCTATACTACATATCTCATAATATATTTCATAGATGCTTTCAGCGAGGTTTGAACCCACAACCTCTAGGTTAATGGGGAAACTCACATACCTAAGGATACATGGTAACCAACTGAGCTAACCCAGTTGTTACACTAGTAACGTGTTTAATTTGTAACTATGTGTTATATTAGTTGTACGTTTGAGTAAGGAGTTTTTTTAATATTAGCATTGATTATATGTGTTGAATTGATGTATGAGTGCATTTAATAGTTGTAATCAAAGGTAGGGTAGTGTGTAAGTGTGAATGATGATGGTGTTTTTAACATTATCAGTTATTTGTTTTTATATGTACGTAGATATATGTTTCTTTTGAATTCGATTAAAGGTTGCCATGATTATTAAATTGAATGTAGATGGTTTTATAAAGTGATACAAGTAAATGGCCTCGTTTCACAATTGTGAAATAAGTATGGTTTTTATCGTTACACGTTCTAAAATATCCTTTTTGACACAAGAGTAATAATGGTGACATTCGCGTGCTAATTAAACTTTTCATGACAGGGAGTAATGCATGGCGATCATAGAATGACTTATTGTTGATATTAACGTTAAAATTGCAAATTTTTACGATACATAATTCTTCTTAGGGAAAAGAGAAATCTAAATTTTTATGGGGTGTCACAATTGAGTATAGAGTGAGTTTACTTAAAAAGGCTGAAACACCACAAGTAATGATGATTAAAGGTGGTAAAATCCAAATATCCAATAAGAAATCGCTTAAAGCTAATGGTAAGGGTAAAGCTAATGGCAAGGGAAATGATAAACAAGTTTATATCCCTAAGCCTAAAAACCCTAAGCCTTCTGCTAAAGAGCACCCAGCTAAGGATGACACCTGCCACCACTACAAGGAGGTGGGTCATTGTAAGAGGAATTGTCCTGCTTACCTTTCTGAGTTGATAAAGAAGAAAAAAGCAAGTTGGCACTGCGAGTTCTTCAGATGTCTTCATAATAGAATTATTTTCTTTTCCTACTAAATCCTGGGTGTATGACACCAGTTGTGGTACTCATATTTGTAACACAAAATATGGTCTTGGAGGAATAAGAAAGCTCAAGCAAGTAGAACTGTTGGAAGTTTTGACTTAGTTTTACCTAATGGCCTTGTGATTTGTTAAGACAATAGTCATTATGCACCTTCTAAAACTAGAGGTGTTGTTTCAGTTCACTGTTTGGTAGAAAATGTATTTCTCCAGTGTTTTACGGATTTTAGAATTTCAGTTTCTAAGAACAATGTGTTTTATTTTAATGTTATTCCCAGTAATGGTATTTATGAAATTCGTCATTCTAATCTTGTTCCAAGTAATTTATTGTTAGCACTAAAAAAGCCCAAAACTATTTGGACTATACTTATCTAGGACACTGCGTCTTGCTATATAAGTAAGAAATTGTATATGTAAGCTGCAACAGAAGGGCTTTTTAATATTAACAGATGTGGAGTTCATTTGTCAATGGGTATTCTTGTTTATCGGGCAAGATGACAAGGAAATCGTTTCTCATCCCGAAAGGGTGACTGATCTTCTTGGAATAAATACATTACTGATGTGAATGGTTCACTTAGACATGTGTCAATTACAAGGTGCTAGCTTCATTGCATTACATTCACGGATGATTATAGTCGTTATAGTTATGTTTATCTTCTTAAGCATAAACATGAAGTCTTTGAAATATTTAAGGTGTTTAAGAATGAAGTTGAAAATCAACTCGGGAAGACCATTAAGGCAATACGATCAGATCGTGGTGGCGAATAAATTAGCCAAGAGTTTAAAGATTATCTAATAGCTAATGGAATTGTTTAATAGCTTACTCCTCAATATACACACACACGAAATTGGGAATGTCTGAGAGGGAGAAACCGCACTTTGTTAGATATTGTGCGATCAATGATAAATCTTACAACTCTGCCTTTATCCTTTTGGGATTATGCTCTAGAGTCTGCAACACGCATTCTCAATATGGTTCCAACAAGAGGCGTAGATAGACACAAATGAACTGTGTAGGAAATGTTCCAAAACCTTTATCTTCTTAAAGGTTCTGGGGAGGTTGGAGGGCTCTTGTGAGAGAGATATGGCCTGACAAACTCGAACCAAGATCTGTTTAGTGTATCCTTTATAGGATACCCAAAGGAAACGAGGGGTAAATATTCTACTTCCCACCTAAAAACAAAATTTTGTTTGCAAGGTATGCTGAATTTCTGAGAAACGTCTCATTAATAAGAAATCAGTAGGAGGGCGGTAGATTTTGAAGAAATTTAAGAAGAAGAAGACTATAACACTTCTGAATCATAGCAATCATTACTCATGTGGTGGGGGTTTTGAACCCACAACCCCACAAGAGGAATAGTGATTCCGATTCATAGGTCCGGAAGGACACATCGAGCTCCAAACCACTTATGTCTAAATGTAGAAGTGGAGGAGAATAGTCTAGGGGATCTTAATGAACCCACTAGCTATAAAGCCGCAATGTTAGACTCTGAATCTATTAAGTGGATCGATGCTATGAATACGGAAATACAATCCATGATGGACAATATGGTATGGGTCCTGGTTGATCTTCCTCTTAGTTGTAAGACTGTTGGGAGTAAGTGGATTTTCAAGAAAAAAACTAACATGGATGGTATTGTACACACTTATAAAGCTCGTCTTGTAGAAAAGGGTTATACTCAACTCTACGGGGTTGATTATGAAGAAATGTTCTAACCCGTCGCTGACATTAGAGCTATTAGGATTCTCATATCTATAGCGGTGTTCTATGATTATGAGATATGGCACATGGATGTAAAAACTGCCTTCTTAAATGGTTATCTTGATGAAGACATTTATATGGTGTAACCTGAAGGTTTTGTTGATCCTAATCATCCCAGAAAAGTATGCAAGCTACAAAGATCTATTTATAGACTTAAGCAAGCATCAAGGAGCTGGAATAAAAGATTTGATAAGGAAATCAAAAGGTTTAGATTTAATCAAAATCTTGATGAGCCATGTGAATATCAAAAGGCTAGTAGGAGTAATGTTACATTCCTCATCTTGTATGTTGATGACATAATCATCATGGAAAATCACATACCAAGTTTACAAAGTGTAAAAGATTATCTTGGAAAGTGTTTTGCTATGAAAGATTCAGGGGAAGCAGCATTTATTTTTGAAATCAAAATCTATAGAAATAGATCGAAGCGATTGATTAGACTTGGTCAAAATGCTTACATGGATAAGATCTTAAAGAGATATAAAATGGATAATTCCAAACGTGGTCATATCCCATGCAAGAAAGACTTGACTTGAACAAATCACAAGGTGCTCAAACGCCTAAAGAGGTGAATCGCATGAAAAATGTACCTTATGCTTCGGCTGTAGGATCCATTATGTATGCGGTTAGATGCACTAGACCTGATGTTGCGTTCGCGCAAAATTTAACAAGCCGGTTTCAACAGAATCCAGGTGAACTTCATTGGACTGTTGTGAAAACTATTCTTAAGTATTTAAGAAATACTAAAGATATGTTTTTGGTTTATGGTGGAAATCCTGAAGCTAAACTTTGAGTTGATTGCTATTGCAATGCTGGATTTGAGACCGATATAGATGATATGAAATCTCTGACAGGATACATTTCATTTTGAACGGAATCGCAGTAGACTAGAAAAGCTCCAAGTAAAGTACTACTTAAATGCCAGCTACATAAGCTGAATTACATAGCTGCTTAAGAAGCAGAGATGGAAGTTGTTTGAATTAGGAAGTTTATTTTAGGGATTGGTATGGTACCAACAATAAACAAACCTATTAGGATGTTTTGCGACAATTCAGCAACACTTCTTATCGCCAATGAATCGGGGGTTCAGATGGGCACCAGACACTACCATGAAAGTAACCTTCTTAAAGTTCACACAGATGACAATCTAGCATATCCTTTTATGAAGGTTTTCCTTAAAGGAAAGCTTACTCAACATGTTAGGAGCATGGGACTTCGTTTAGCTAGTAGTTTCATATAGATCTGTGTTTAGTATTTGGATAAGGGATGTTTGAACAATTTATTTTATGATAATGATACTTGGTATTCTGTTATACATATATCTTAAATTGTGTCATTTATTTGCATGTTTAAATCCGTAAATAATAAATGTTATTATTCTAAATTAATCCGTTGTCGATTAACAATATGGGAAGCGAATATTGGTTAAACATAAGTACAATTTATGCTCCGTGATGGTGATATTGGAGATATTAAGGATGAGTCCACCAAACTCACATGATATTCATAAGATGAATATTAGATTTCCCCGCCATAAGAATATCACTTTATGGATCGACATCATCAAGTGAATCTTGTATGTGATTTTATTTACATAAATCCTTAGACTTGAGACACAAGTAGGTTTAGCATATGTGGATACTCCTTCTTAATATAGTTTATGTATCCTGATAAGGTAAACTACATAGGGCTCTGATCAAAGTCCTTGAAAATCCAAAATTTCTTATAATATTTCATTCAGAATGGTTTATGCCACATGATGGATAGACACATTGTAGTCAATATAGAATTGGTTAATATCAAATTATAGAAATAGATACCACTGGGGGCTCGTTAGAGTAATCAAGATGTCTGTGTGGCCGCACAAAAAAATCAGGAGATGTGTTCAATGATTTTTGGTAATCTAAGATTAATCATAATAACGAGAAAACAGAATTGTTAAATTTGGAATGACATGATATATCCATTTTAACAACAGGTTCGAAAATCAATGGATTGTAATTCATAATCATTTGGTTCATGCTGTGGAAACCATTCTCGTATTATTTCCGGGCATTGGGTGTTGTAGGACGCTTACCAATGTTATTATATTATTTATATGTCCAAGTGGGAGCTGTTTGAATATTTCTATCGTAAATAATATATGTCCGAATTATTTATTCGAGCCTAAGGGGACGCACACGTTAATACGTAAACAATGTTTAAGTAATGTTTTAGTAAATGATCGTTAAATGTTAACGAGAAATAAATATTAGTCATTAAAAGGTTTAAGGGACTAATAAGTAAAAACCGAATAAAGGAAGGGTGGGTTTTGCCCCTCTCCTTCTCCTAGTCGGTTGAGAACTCCACTCCTTGTGGAGGTGGGAGAGCTTAGCCTATATAAGGAGATCTTGGGTCATTATTCACATACACTTGAGAATATCAAAACCCTAAAATCCCTCTTGCTCTCTTCCCTTGCTCGACCGGTTTCAAACCCACAAAGGGTTTTCGGTTTTGTTCCTCTTTGTTCGTGCGATCAAGTAAACCCACAAAAGGTTTCGTGTTTTGGTGTTCTTGCTCGACCGAACTCAAAACCCTAAAGGTTTTGCTTGTTTCTTGGTTTGACCCATTAGAAGGAAAAAGGAGGTTCTCCGTTTGGTTGATTGTCAAGATTCGGTATTCGTTTGCTAAAACACTACTAGTACTAGCATACTTCGTTGTTTGCTAAGAACGTATTGTGTGTGTCGACTTAGAGAGATCTTGCTTTAGATCTTGGAGGGTTTTCGCGTGTGACGTTATACACACGCGTATATAGAAGACGGTGTTAACGGTTACCTTAAGCGGTGTATCGTTTCGTGCTAAAAGGTATACGTCTTCTATCCTTGTTAATTAATGTGTTCTACATGTGATCTTTAATTCCGCTACGTACTTGTGTTAATAAATTGGTTAATTAGATCATAAAACCTAATAGTGGCATCACGAGTCATCGTGTAGAATCTTTAATTACAAGGAATAAAATTGGACAAATTAGGGTTTCGTGATTAATTTTAATGCCCCAGTGGGCGTTTTATGTTAAAAAGATTTGATCTTGATGGTTAATAAAATTAATTAGACGAGATCTAGGTTGTATGCAATTTTATATAAAACTTGATGTATTAATTGTTAATAGTTTTAAGTTTTGTTAATTGTTAATGGAGATCCATGATAAAATCATGCAAATTTATCATGGATTGATATTAAATATTTAAATCTTGTTAATTTGTTAAAAAGATTTGGTTTAAATATGATCAAGATTCGCATAATTTTAAATATTTTTCTTAATTGGTAAGATCTATGATTCAAGAATTCGGGAAGACCCTTATTATTGAATTAATGGGGCCTAAAAATAGTTAAAAGATTTATGTGCTATGTGGTATTTATTTATATAAGGCTTACGCAATCGATTAATTCGATGTATGTGGCCGGAGTCATTGGATGAAGGAGCCTTATGTGAATAAATACATTATTTAATTATTAGATAATTAGGATCATATTTAATGTTTGCATGCCTTAATTGTTAAGTGTGTTTAAATAAATGTTATTTAGTTTAGTTAATGTTTAAATGTTTTATTTTAAGTTCTTGACTTGTGAGAAAATAAATGGGTTTTTGGAAAAACAAATATAAACATGACTAATGATTATCGAAATTAGATTTATTATGGACTATATAATGCAAAAGGTCAAAAGTGGATTCGGCTTACATCCGATATAAAATCTTCCATGATTAGACTAGCAATTTATAGTTCATAATGTGTTTCCAAAATTAAAGTTTCTTTTATGAGTAAAACTAGACGTCATGGACTCACGGGAAGTACGGCTCACCCACTAGAATAAACTATAAGATAAGTTTAAGGCGGAATGGTCAACACTCCTAAAGAATTCAGGTTTTTAATACGCTTCGCGCTGACCTGATTCTCCGCTTCTTTGTGCATTCGATTGGAGCTACCGTGAACCATTTTTTTTGAAAAAGGCAAAATCTCTTTAAATTTGGAAACACGTTGAATCGTCAATTTTAAAGGTCTCACTATTTATGTATTAGATACGAGGATAATAGGTGATACTGTGATAATAACTAAATTGAGTAAAAGTTTTTATTAAAACAATGATACGAAGATGTATGCATGCTTCTTCGTACATATTTGACACGCCAAATAAAATACCATTTTTCAACTAAGTTATTGCCATCCAGTTTGTAAAAACAATTCTTGATTGCTTTTTACCTATGCGTGAGACATGTGTAGATTTGCGATCACAAGGTAATTATACGCTTTTCTGTGAGACGGTGAGTGTTACATAATTACAGTTTTGAAATTGGACGACTTAGCGTTGTTGTGGTTAGACCTGTTAACACGCGGCATAGATAGGATGAAACATGCTTACTAGATATTATTGTAATAAAGTAAGTCCCATATGGTTTAGGAATTGCAAAAGTTGTGAATTATCAATCGTTGATTACCTTTTGAATACACCATCACTAGCAGATCAACTGATGAGGTGGTGTATGTCAAGTTGGGTCCTAACCTTAGGAAATTAATTGTTTATTTCAATAAACGTGGGTAATTAATTTTCTTCAAGGAGTATTATCGAAAATATTAAATTCTTGAACTTTTTATGTTTTTGTAGATGACACTACCTATTCAAAACATAAACCATTCGGCTTTCAGGTCGATGTTTGAAAACGAAAAACTTTCTGGTAATAATTTTAATGAATGGTTTGCTCGACTTAAGTTAGTATTGAGAGTCGAGAAGAAAATGCATATCATTGAACATCATTTACCTCCTGCTCCTGAGCCTGTTGCTGAACCAAATGTTGTAGATCAGTGGACAGCTCATACTGAGATTGCTTGTCTTATGCTTGGGAGTATGACCCCTGAACTTCATAGACAGTTTGAAATGCATTATCCGTATGACATGATTCAGGATCTTAAATCTATGTTTGAGAAACAAGCCGGAGTGGAGAAGTTTGACTTAATCCAATCTTTCTATGCTTGCAAACAAGAGGAGGGTAAACCGGTTACTGACTATGTCCTTAAGATGAAAGGATATGTGGAGAAACTGGAACGTCTTGGTTATGTACTACCACAAGATATCACAGTTTGCTTAATTCTTAATGGCCTTACTAAAGATTTTGTGAGATTTGTAAGAAATTACAATATGCATAACACGGGGAAGATAATTGGTGAAATTCATTTTATGCTTATTGAGTATGAGAAGGGCACCACAAGTAATGATGATTAAAGGTGGTAAAATCCAGAAGGCCAATAAGAAATCGCTTAATGCAAAAGGAAATAATAAGGTTAAAGGAAAGGGAAAGGATAAGAAGGTTTATATCCCAAAGCCTAAAAAACCTAAGCCTACTGCTATGGAGCGCCCAGCTAAGGATGATGCCTGCCACCACTATAAGAAGGTAGGACATTGGAAAAGGAACTGTCCTGTTTATCTTGCTGAGTTGTTGAAGAAAAAGAAGCAAGTTGGCTCTGCCAGTTCTTCAGGTATCTTCACAATAGAATTATTTTCTTTCCCTAATAATAACTCCTGGGTGTATGACACTGGTTGTGGTACTCACATTTGTATCACGAAACAGGGATTTAGGATTGAAAGGAAGCGGAAACAAGGAGCTCTTTACTTGTACGTGGAAAATGAAGTTCATGCACAAGTAGAAGTAATTGGAAGTTTTGACTTAGTTTTACCTAATGGCCTTGTGATTTGTTTAGACAATTGTTATTATGCACCTACTATAACTAGAGGTGTTGTTTCAGTTTCTCGTTTGGTTGACAATGGATTTGTTCAATGTTTTACGGATTATGGAATTTTAGTTTCTAAGAATGATGTTCTTTATATGACACCCAAAGGAAACGATGGGTTACTATTTCTACTTCCCACCTGAAAACAAAATTGTTGTTGCAAGGTATGCTGAATTCTTTGAGAAACGTCTCATAAGTCAAGAAATCAGTGGGAGGGTGGTAGATCTTGAAGAAATTCAAGAAGAAGAAGATACAACACCTTCTGAAATCACTAGCTACATTCCTCAAGAGGTGAAGGGTTTTGAACCACCACAACCACCACAAGAGGAAGTGATTCCGATTCGTAGGTCCGAAAGGACACGTCGAGCTACAAACCGCTTATGTCTAAATGTAGAGGTGGAGGAGCATAGTTTAGGGGATCTTGGAGAACCCGCTAACTATAAAACTGCTATGTTAGATCCTGAATCTAAAAGGTGTGTTGATGCTATGAATGCGGAAATGTAATTCATGATAGACAATATGGTATGGGTCTTGGTCGATCTTCCTCCTAATTGTAAGACCGTTGGGAGCAAGTGGATTTTTAAGAAAAAGACTGACATGGATGGCAATGTACACATCTATAAAGCTCGTCTTGTGGCAAAGGGTTATACTCAAACCTATATGGTTGATTATGAAGAAACGTTCTCACCCGTAGCTGACATTAGAGCTATTAGGATTCTCATATCTATAGCGGCGTTCTATGATTATGAGATATGGCAAATGGATGTCAAAACAGCCTTCTTAAATGGTTATCTTGATGAAGACATCTATATGGTACAACCTGAAGGTTTTGTTGATCCTAAACATCCCAGAAAAGTATGCAAGCTACAAAGATCCATTTATGGACTTAAGCAAGCATCAAGGAGCTGGAATAAAAGATTTGATGAGGAAATCAAAAGGTTTGGTTTTGATCAAAATCTTGATGAGCCATGTGTATATCAAAAGGCTAGTGGGAGTAATGTTACATTCCTCATCTTATATGTTGATGACATAATAATCATGGGCAATCACATTCCAAGTTTACAAAGTGTAAAGAATTATCTTGGAAAGTGTTTTTCTATGAAAGATTTAGGGGAAGCGGCATTTATTCTTGGAATCAAAATCTATAGAGATAGATCGAAGCGATTAATTAGACTTAAGTCAAAATGCTTACATGGATAAGATCTTAAAGAGATATAAGATGGATAATTCTAAACGTGGTACCATTCCCATGCAAGAAAGACTTGACTTGAACAAATCACAAGGTGCTCAAACGCCTAAAGAGGTGAATCGCATGAAAAATGTACCTTATACTTCGGTTGTAGGATCTATTATGTATGCGGTTAGATGCACTAGACCTGATGTTACGTTCGCGCAAAATTTAACAAGCCGGTTTTAACAGAATCCAGGTGAACTTCACTGGACTGCTGTGAAAAACATTCTTAAGTATTTAAGAAATACTAAAGATATGTTCTTGGTTTATAGTGGAAATTCAGAAGCTGAACTTCGAGTTGATTGCTATTGCAATGCTGGATTTGAGACCGATAAAGATGATATGAAATCTCTGACAGAATACGTTTCGCTTTGAACGGAAGCGTAGTAGACTAGGAAAGCTCCAAGTAAAGTACTATTGAAAGCCTGCTACATAAGCTGAATTACATAGCTGCTTCAGAAGCAGAGATGGAAGCTGTTTGGATTAGGAAGTTTATTTCAGAGCTTGGTATAGTACCAACAATAAACGAACTAATTAAGATGTTTTGCGATGATTCAGCCGCACTTCTTATTGCACTTCTTATTGCCAACAATCTATCATATCCTTTTACAAAGGCTTTACCTAAAGGAAAGCTTACTCAACATGCTAGGAGCATGGGACTTCGTTTAGCTAGTAGTTTCATGTAGATCTGTGTTTAGTATTTGGATAAGGGATGTTTGAACAATTTATTTTATTATAATGATACTTGGTATTTTTGTTATATATATATCTTAAATTGTGTCATATATTTGCATGTTTAAATCCATGAATAATAAATGTATTATTCTAAATTAATCCATTGTCCGATTGAACAAATGGGAATAGAATATTGTTAAACTCAAGACAATTCTATGAGTGTGATATTGGAGATATTAAGGATGAGTCCACCAAACTCACATGATATTCATAAGATGAATATTGGATTTTCCCGCCACAAGAACATCACTTTATGGATCGACGTCATCAAGTGAATCTTGTACGTGATTGTATTTACATAAATCCTTAGACTTGAGACACAAGTAGGTTTAGCATATGTGGATTATTTCCTATCTTTATAAGTTTAATAGTCTTGAATAAGGTAACTAATAAGGCTAAGTCAGAATGGTTTACGCTATATGATGACTAAAACACATGTATTCAAATAATAGAATTTATATATGTCTTTCAATTATTCGAAGAAGAACCATATAGGTCCCCTCATTAGAATTAAATCATAATGGTGTATGGCCGTATCCGAAAACTCATGTAGATATGTCTCATTGATTTTCGGTAATCTTGATTAGTTACATATACGAGAAACAGAATCGTTAAATAATGGAATGACCTTGATCTATATCCATTTTTAACACGGTATCGGAAACAAAGGGATTGTAAATTCATAAATCATTTGTTCATGCCTTGTGAAACCATACTCGAATGTTTCTGGGAGCATTGACGTGTTGCTAGACGCTTACCAATGTTATTATATTATTCATACATGTCCAAGTTGGAGCAGTTGGATTATGTCCAAATATGAATTAATATATGTCCGGGAATTATACGAGCCTATGAGGACGCACACGATTATATGTAGAATAACGAGTAAATATCTTAAAGTAATATATTATGTGTTTTGCAAACGATCGTTAAATGTTAACAAGTATTGATATTAGTCGTTAAAGAGTTAAGGGACTAAATATACAAAATCGAAGATTAAAAGGGTGCGTTTTGTTTTTCCTTTTCTCCTAGTCGGCTAACAAATTGTATCCTAATAGGATTAGGAAAGTCTAAGTGCCTATATATACATGTTGGGGATTTCATTCTAAATAATATGACTGAAAACTCAAAACTATATATATCGACTTAAGCTTTGTTTTGTCGACTGGTTTTTATAAAAACCTTAAGGGTTTTTTCGTTCCTTCTTAGTTTTCTTTGTTCGAGCTCTATTAAACCCACAAAGGGTTTCTTTGGTTTGTTGGTTCGATCACAAGAACAAAGAAGGATTCGGTTTTCTTGCTTTTGTGTTCGACCGAGTTTAAAACCCAAGAAGGGTTTACGGTTTTGCTTGTGTTCGAGTGTTAATTGATTCAAGACAAAAGATCGTTTGTTTAAAAAACACTACTAGTACTAGCATACCTCGTTATTTGCTAAGAACGTATAGTGTGTAAACGTAGAGAGATCATACGTTTGATCTTGGTGGTTTCGCGTGGTATTATACACACGCGTATATAGAAGACGGTGTTAACGGTTACCTTAAGCGGTGTATCGTTACGTGCTAAAAGGTACCTATCTTCTATCCTAGTTAATTACTGTATTCTACATGTGATCTTTTATTTCGCTGCGTACTCGTGTTAATTAATTGGTTAATTAGATAGTAAACCCAAGACTTATATCTTCATCCGGATTACAATCTTGAGCCCGCACATTACTCAAAAGAAACAAGAGTGGAACAATGGTAGCAACAACAAAGATTATGTTCTTCATGTTATAAAAATTCCTGCAATAGAATTTAGAGATACAAAACTTGATCGAATTGATTAAATGTGTATGATCTTTGGTGAATTTATATTATAAACACCAGAGTTTTAATAAGGAAATTAGTTGTGAAATTATGACAAAATAATGTATCGCGGGTAATTAGTATCTACGCCCATTTTAAAACTCTTACCATCAAATAGACGATGTAAATTCGTTTTGGGTTCGATTACAATAAAAAAAGTGAAATATTTGGTTATTATTTATTATTTGGAGGATTGAGCGAGAAATGTTACGGAGTAATATCTATGACATGGAAAATAGACATATTAAAAGACAAAAATTCATAAAAAATGTAAAAATACATAATAAAAAAATTAAACTTTTAAAAAAATTTGAATTTTTTTCAAGATAGAGGATGTTGATACATAAAAGTGTTAGTAAAAGATTTTCTTAATTTTAAGTTTTTATACATGTTTCTAATGCAAAATTAAAAAAAATTAAAAACTAAATTTTAGTGCAGAAAATTTTCAACTTATTATATTTTGATACATATAATAAAAAAAGGCAAAAGTTCATTTGCATACCAGTTTCTACCCGCATACCAAGGGACAAATCCCCACCATCCATTTGGGTTTGATCTAATGGTGGGGATTAATCTAAGATTTAAACTTAATAAACCTAATTTTCTGCCACTATATAAAGACTTTTTTAAATTTCTTTTATTTATTTTCCTCACTTTTTCTCACACAGTTAGTGTGTGTTTTCTCTCTAACCGTTTCCACCGTTTCCCCTTTTCCCTCCATCATCATCATCATCATCATAAATCATTCATAATCAATCGATCATTATCATCATCATCAATCATTCATAATCAATCGATCATTATCATCTTCATCAATCATTCATAATCTCTTATGGCTGTTTTCGATTTGAATCAACCTGCAAGTTCACTCTCAGAAGAAGATGATGTAGCTGCTAGTAATTCACATGTTGTTGTACCTGTTAGCAGTTCGAATAATACTGGATGTGATTCGTTTGCTTCTCATGATGATAATGCAAGCTGTGAGTAAATTGCTTATTATAGTGTAATATTGCTTATTTTATAGTTTAATTTATTGATTAGCTGTTCATTATAGTTTAATATTGCTTATTAATTAAGCTGTTAGTGTAATTAGTTTTTAACATGTTGATTTTGCTTTAAACAGATTGTTATTTTGTCTTATTTTTGCTAATTTTGTGTTATTTTTGCTTATTTTGTAGTATTATTTTGCTTATTAGTTAATCTGCTTATTAGTTAACTTCATATGCGTATTATCACTTGTGATATCTTTGTTATTTTGATAGTTTTGATGTTTACTTTGTTATGTGTTTGTATCACTAGTGATATTTTATATTTTTTGACTTTTTCATGTTAACATTTTTGTTTTGTGTTATGTATTGTATCACTAGTGATATTTTATATGTTTTAATATTTACTGGTTAAGATTTTTATTATGTGGTATGTGTTGTATCACTAGTGATATTTACTGTGTATTTTATTACTTTTTGTTTTCAGCTTCTAATATTTTGAAAACTCCTAAAGCTGTTATTCATCATGAGTTTATTGACACTTCCGGCGGATCAGTTTATTGGGTTCCTAGAGTTTTTGCTAGTGTGTTACCAGTATTGGGGACTGTTTATGATAGTCTTGATGAATGCATTGAGGTGTATAGGAAATACGCTTCAGAAGCAGGTTTTGGTATTAGATTATCTTGTCAGAAACGATTGAAGTGTGGTTATGTGAAACAGAAGTATATAGTTTGTAATAGGGAAGGGTGTCCGAAGGAAGTTTGGTTGAATACTTTAGATCCTAAGAAGAATGATAGACAAGTAAGGTCTTCAAACTTTAGAGTTTGTGGTTGTAAGGCACGTGTTGTGTTTGATATGGTTGCTCATACCTCAAAGTACACTCTTACTACTTTTGATGTTGAACACAATCATGAGCTTGATAGGGTTGATTATAAGCACTTGTCCAAAACTGAGAGGAAGTTGACTTACAATGAGCAGCTGTTTATTATCAAGGCTGCAAATGCAAATATTGGTGTTGTGAGAGCTCATAATTTGTATACGGGTTTGAAAGGTTCATCATCACTTGTGTATGGTACTCAAACTGAGTTTAAGAACTTCACACGTGACGTTAACTGCTTCATTAGAGATAGCGATGCTCAGATGCTCATTACTAGGATGGAACAGAGGCAAGAGTTCACAAAAGACTTTTCTTTTGACTATTTCGTTGAAGATGCTGAGATTTGTGATTTATTTTGGGCTGATGAAGTTGCGAAGTGCAATTACAAGGAGTTTGGTTATATCGTATCTTTTGATGCAACATATAAAACAAACAAGTATGCTTTCTAGACATTTAAAATCTTTTTGAGATATTTTTTTAACTGCTTTTTGTATAATTTTTGTAATTCATTATCACTTATGATTTTTATCAGGTACAAGATGGTTTTTGTGCCTTTCATAGCTATAGACAATCACCGGAGATCTGTTACTGTTGGTTCAGGACTTTTGAAGAAAGAAACAGCGGAAGCTTATGGATGGTTACTTAGAGCCTTCAAGAAAGCTTTTGTCTGTCCTCCTAATATAGTTGTCAATGATCAAGATGGAGCGATGCGACTTGATGTTGCTGCTGAGTTTCCAGAGTCTAAGCATAGGCTTTGCATGTGGCATATCATACAGAAGATCCCAACCAAGGTATTTGTTTTTGAAACTGTTGTAATTTACATTTCATGTATCTCTTGTGATATTGCTTTGATGTTTAATTTTTTTTAATTGTTTTTTAACAATAACATGTTATTTATCACTTGTGATACTTGACTATCATGAGGTCTTTTCCTTTTTTTATATTGTTTCAAAGTTTAATGTGATGTACATGTGATTTATCACTAGTGATACTTGACTGTTTGAATAGATATTATTATTAATAATTGACTGTTTGAATAAATATCTCTAGTGATAATTTATTTATTATTATTATTTTTATTTTTTTTGTATTTTGTGTTTAAAGTTTAGTCTAATATATCCCATGCTAATGTTTATTTTCCTTTATTTTTGTTTTGTTTTTGTAGATTGTGTCTAGAATTTATGATGATACTGATTTCAAGGATAAATTTGGTAAGATCGTTTGGAATATGTTTATTGGGCTTGAGGAGTTTGAAGACAGATGGAATAAGCTTATGGAGGAATTTAATCTTGTCAATCATAAGTGGCTTTTAAATATGTATCGTCTCAGATCATCATGGGTCCCCGCTTTCTTTGTTGATTCTCCATTATGCGGGTTGATGAGGACTACTTCTAGGTCAGAGAGCGAGAACTTATTTTTCTCATATTTCACTAGTTTTGGTTCAACACTTGTCAAGTGTATGCTTTGTTATGAGTCTGCAATGGAAAGGCAAAGACACACGCAAGAAAAACTAGATCATCAGTCATTTGATTCATTCCCTGCTTTGCTGACACCGTTACTTATTGAACAACGTGCTGCTAAAGTTTATACTCGCAGCCTTTTTATTCTTGTCCAGAAAGAGATTGTTGTAGGGTCTTGGTTATGTTCAATAACGTGTATAAGTTCAGATGAGGGATGTACTGTTTGTATTATTGATGAGGAAAAAATAAAACCTGTTGGTCTTCCAGAAGTGATTGACAAAGAAAGTACTTCGGAGAATGTTGAGGAAGAGATTAATTTGCATCAAAAAGTGACAGGACATTACAAGGTACACATTTTGAATATCATTTATCACAATGTATATATTTCAATTTTTTTACTTTTATTGTTAAAAATATGGTATGAAGTATCACCTGTGATATATGAATGTAATGATATTTTTTCTAATTTTTTATTTAGTGTTTTTGAAGTATCAAAAGTGATATTTTCAGTTTTTATTTGTATTAATTAGAATGTTACATTAAGTATCACTTGTGATATAATGATATGTTTTTATTATGAATGTACTTTATAACAAAGGAGATGGTTTAGTTTCATGCTGTTGTCAGCTTTTTGTTCGCTCTGGGATTTTATGTCAACACATATTTTGTGTATTCAAGAACTTCAAAGTGTCTTGTATTCCAGATCAGTATATATTGAGGCGTTGGACCAAGGATTTGATCCCACCTGATTTGAGGAACAAAAAAACATTATGTCGAGAAGAATAAAGCAATTGAGAAGCTTACAATGGAGGCTTCTATCATACTTGATTCATGTGTACATATGTTGATGAATAATGAGCCAAAGTTGCATGTGTTTGTAAACAAGATGAAAGTAATAAAGTCTGACCTCGAGGCTGAGTTGCCAATTGTTCCAACCCGCACAGTTTCTGATTTTGTTCAAGAATTTATGGGTGTTAAGAAGCCTGATAAGGTTAAAGTAAAGAATCCAACAGGTGTAAGGCCAAAGGGACGTGAGAAGCAGAAGCGTATCAAGAGTGGAAGAGAAATATCAATGAAGAAAAGTATGAAGAAAAGTAATAAAAAAAGAATGGTTGTGGTGTTTGTGGATCTATTGCTCACAATAGGCGTACTTGTCCACGGAAGAATGATGTTGATGTCTTATATCCTGCAGTAGTTGTTCCTGGTGGCAGTGATCACGTAGATGGTGGGCTCCGAGACGGTGCTTCTGCAGTAGTTGTTCCTGGCGGCATTGATCATGTAGATGGTGGGCTCCGAGACGGTGCTTCTGGAAGTGTTTCAGTTTAAGATGTTTTTTTGTCACAGTTCGAGTCTGATTTTACTTTCATACAAAAAAGAAAAAAATTAGGACAGCTCATGGATTTTTCTTTAAAGAATTTTTTTCATTAGGTTTCAATAAAATTTTCTGGTTATTTTTGTTATTTAGACATTTATCTGTTATCACTTGTGATATTATGTTATTAGTAATGCAACAGTTTTTGTTTTATAGTGATGCTATTTTGATATTATGATATTATGTTATCACCTTTAGGGTTCTTGGTATAGACCCAAGTGGTTTGGTGTTTAGGGTTTTTTGTATAGATTTTAAAGTTATCTGTATATCACTTGTGATATTATATGCATTGGTTAGTTGTTTAGTGTTTTTGGTATAGATTTAAGTGGTTAGGGGTTTAGGGTTTTTGGTATAGATCCAAGTGGTTAGGGTTTTTTGGTATAGATCCAAGTGGATAAGGGTTTAGTATTTTTTTGTATAGATCTCATTGGTTTTTAGGATTTTTGGTATTTATCCAAGTGGTTATGGGTTTATGGTTTTTGGTGTAGATCCAACTTGTGATATTATAATTCTTCTTTTTGTGTGTGTGTTATCACTTGTGATATATTGTTAAATTTTAAACAATTGCAAGTCTTTGTATTCCTTTTGTGATATGAAATTTTTTAATCAAGAATCAAATGTGACAAAATTCTACATTAAAAGTGGTTGTTTGCATAAGAGTTATTATAGAAGTCTATTAACTATCCCAAAACATAATACATAATCGACTACTAGGCAATGTTGTTTACAACAATAGATCGCATCCTACTTAGTTGTTTAAATAAAAAGTACTAAGTTTTTCATAAACATGAAATTCAAGACAAATTATTCTTGATTGCTTCCGCCTTCACCTGCTCTAGTCATCTTTTTTGCATAATCAGACATCTTTTTTTGATGGATGTTTACTTCATGTAGTAATAGTTTTGCTGCAATTCTTGATCTCAAGTTATCCATCTGCATCCGATGATTTTTGTCTTTTTTAGGCAGCAAGCTTGTTTTCCATTGTGCTGCAGTTGATCCTTCATAAAGCTCCATATGCATGATCATATACAAACCACAATCTATTTTTTCTTTTGTTGTCTTCCATTTCATTCTTAAGTTTGTTGCTTTTTTAGATCCTGTCAAGATTTTATCTGCATTTGTATTTTGATACATCAACAGGTGCCTTCCAAACACGCTCCTCTGTAGAAATTAATAGCTAATTATTATTACAGACCAACATATATTGATGTGATATCTCTTGTGATATTATATTGCATTCAAAAGAATCAAAATATCAGTTTAGAGGAACAAAAAATTATTACCACAAACTCAACATTGTCTTTATATTTGCCTTCGTATGTTGCATCAGATTCGTTGTTGTCTATTATCACAGATTTCCCTGTTTTGAGGTTGAAAACAATGAGGTAGTAATGGCCGTGAGCAATAATTGGGAAGAATGCCTGTTTTCACAAAAATATTTAATTTTTTAAATAATACAAGAATCTCACTGAACAAATTGATAAAATATTTTTAATATACCAATTCGACGTCCTCCATTTGCATTTTTTACGTCGTTTTCCATCTGAATTAACAGCATTTCGTGAAACCTGTCATACTGGGCATTTATTTTCTTGTCAATTTCTGTTGTTTTGTCCTTCAATATTCTCGGCACCTGATTCATAATTAATAAAAAATTATATAAAGCTAGATAATTTAAGATGTAAAAGAATACAGTATTTTTAAAAAAAATTAAAAATATCCTACCATCATTGATGTATAAAAGAAATGACGTTTCATATTCATCATTTTGAATTTTTCCTCGTAATTGAGTATAGAAACGTATACGTCGATCACTGAAGTATCAATTTCAAGCCCTCGTGCCAGTGATTGAATATTCATTCTGAACAAAATCATACCTTCATCGTCATTGAAGACTTCTTCTCTGTGTAAATTATCACAAGAGATAAGCCATAAGCATAGAAACTAAACAGATAAAAAATGATATAATATCTATAGTGATATTTTTATACACTAGTGATATATCTCTAGTGATATATCAAACACTTATATCTTTATCATTATCACTTGTGATATTTCAAGTGACAAACAACATTCTATAAGTAAAAACTAATGGATAGTTACTCTTCCTCTTCTTGTGTTCTGAATATGTTTCTTCCCAAAAGCTTCTCATCCTCTGTAAGTTCTACGGCTGGGTCCACCGTCCTGTTTACGTATTTGGATTTTAGTCCCATTTTCTTTTTATTTTTGATTAGAATCTTCATTTTTTTCATATGTTGGGCTTGCACCTAGGTCAAATGTCGGCTGAGAACCTTGGAGTGAATTATCTATGCCGAAAACAGGACTTTCCTGAGAAGATGATCCTATTTGATCCTTTTCTCTTTTTCCTTTTCTTTTTCGTTCTCGTTCTTGCTGTTGAGCGTTCTTGCTTATCTCAGCGGAGAATTCACGCCCTTTTCTTATAATTTCTTCTTCATTCTCTAAAAAACTATCCCAATTTATATCATCTGTTTGATCCTTCTTTTCAGCACTCGTTTGTGTTGGAACAAATAGATGTTCATTTTGTAAGTAGTATTCGCCAAATGTTGGGTCATCAAATGGATCGATTTCTTCATTTATTTTTTGATTTGTTGCCTTTTTATTTGCCTTCCGTTCTTCTTTAATGTTATCAGCTTCTTTGGAAGTCCCCGTTTCTTGTTCATCTTTTTTTTTCATTACATTCAGCTCTCATTAGCTCATCTTCTGATTGAGAAACACCTTTTTCATCATTTTCTTCATCGTT
Source organism: Tanacetum coccineum (assembly GCA_026074375.1). Taxonomy (NCBI): domain Eukaryota; kingdom Viridiplantae; phylum Streptophyta; class Magnoliopsida; order Asterales; family Asteraceae; genus Tanacetum; species Tanacetum coccineum. Next base: position 24,997 of record BQNB010001691.1, read on the forward strand.
GTATTGCAAGTTGTTTCTTTCCTCTTGTTGAGTTTCTGTTACTATCTGAACGTGATCTTCTTCAACTGAGTCTGTTTGAGTTCCATAACTCTTTTCATTATCATCTCCAACTTGTGAATTATCATCGTCGTCATCATCAGATTCGGTTGATGAAGAAGAGTGGTATTCAGGTATATTAGGTTCTTTAAAAATCACCTTCATCTTGTCTCTCAGTTGAATCAGCCTTTCATCATTTTGAAATTTGATCAAGTTCTCATTGATCTTTTCTTCTATTTCTGCTTTATCTATCAAAATGCTTTCTATGCTTTCTTCTAGCAGCTCATAGAGTTCCTGTAAATAATTTTTTTAATAAAAAGAGCATTATCACTTGTGATATTTTGAATAATAAACTATCCTCATTTTTTATGATTTCCATATAATATCACTAGTAATATTACATGTTAGAGTTAAGTACATTTTTGGTCCTTGTGGTTTGGTGCGTTTTCATTTTTGGTCCAAAATTCAAAAAAGGTTTGGTTTTGTTCCAAAAACATAGTTTCGTTCCAGTTTTAGTCCAATTCCGTAAATTTGTATTAAAAATTTTGTACTAAAAGTGTATTGTATCACTGGTGATTAATAATTATAAAGTAACAAATTCGTTTTTTATAACTCACCTCCTTTTCTTCATTCTCTTCTTTTTCTCCTACATCGTCTAGTATTTCTGCAATTCCCATATAGTAATTTTGAAGTTCGGATATCTCTCTTTTTTTCAACAGCCTTGTGTTCCAGCTTTTGAATGCTGGTACTCTTCTCTTGACTTTGAACGTATCAATTTTTGTATAATGTAGATATGTAAGCTGTTTCATGAAAAATATATCAAATTAATACATTAATAATCAAATGTAAATTGATTTCTTAAATAAAAAATTAATTTTTTTTTAATATTTCTAACTTACTATCAAGAACATCACTGGCCCATAGTAGACAACATCCTTTTTTTTCTTTGTTTTTGACCAATCAACTTTCGACACACTTGCACATTCTATGATGTATGAACACCAGTCAATGTCACTTACATCATCTCCTTCAAACACATTCCTCAACACTGTGAATTTCAAACATGAGCTGTTCTCACAACTTCCCAATGTGTTTGCAATCAATGTCAGAATGTTCATCCTGAACATATAATCAGTGTTTTTGGTGTCAATGATTAAATCAGATAAAGCTTTTATTGTGAGCTTATTGATATTTTTGAACTGATCTTTCCATTCTTCCAAGAATGGATCGTTGTACTCTCTTTGTCCTTCTCTTTCCAATTTCCTTCTTCCCATCGGCAAACCAAGAACTTCTTTCACTGTTTTGGGAGTAATGACTATGTCTCCCATTGGACACTCTAACATCATTTTTCTTGTGTTAAGTATGTCAACAACATAGAAAGCCAATTTGGTTGGTATTTCAACTATAGGAAAATCAATTAAGTTTCCAAATCCCATCTCCCTTACCACCCTTTTCCTTTGCGGAGTTAATCCACGCATTGCTTCAAATAGTGGCCTCACAGTTGCACGTCCTTTCAATACTCTATTAAAACTTTGTTTCTGAACTCTTTCATTCGTTTCACTTTCGTCTTCAACATCAACTACCTTCTCTTTTCCTTTGTTCTTGATTTTTTTTCAGTTTCTGCCTGTTTTTGTTTCTCAAGTCTTTCATTCATTTCACTCTCTTGTTCAACGTCAACTACTTCTTCTTTTCCTTTATCCTCATTTTTTCTTGTTTGTTGATTATCTGCCTGCTGTTTTTTAATTCTTTTATGCTTCTCAGCCAAGAGCTTTGTTTCATCACTTCTTGTCCATCTACCAGGAGATTTTTTCTCCTCACGTTTTCTTTTTCGCTTTGCTTCTTTTTCTGCTTTGCTTTGAAGATACTTTTCATTTGAAGCTATCCATTCTTGGCAGTTGCTTCTTGAAGGAAATATTTTCTTACATTCAGATCTTGGCAGTTGCTTCTTTCTTTTTGATTTAGGCCTATCTGTATTTGCATTACAATTTACCAAAAGTTATTTCTGTTGTCATATGATATCACAACTATATAACATGTGATATGACATATGATATTCCAAATGATGTTATATATACTTCTTTATGACATGTTATATCACAAGTGATAACACAAACAATACCTCAAGTTATATCACATGTGATATCACAAGTGATAACACAAACAATACCTCAAGTTATATCACAAGTGATATCACAAGTTATATCATAAGTTATCACAAGTTAGACTGGTTTAACATCATTTTTATCCAAATATGAAGACTTATTAATTTTTTTATCTGCCTTCAGTTTTATACTAAAACTTTAACATCACATATCTTTTTCTTATATATGAATTACAAATCTGTACGCTAAATCATACTAACAAGCCTATTCTATCCTAATTAATAACCGGTCGCTAAACCATATTAACATTCATATTCTATCTTCATTAATAACCGTCTGTTAAACATTATTAACATGCATATTTTACCCCCATTAACCACACAAATCAGGAAAAATTATCTCTTGTTTTTAATAAACTTAACTTCTAATCTCTCATTTGTGTAGATATATATTTATTTGTTGAACACCAATAATCTTCTTTCATAGTATCTCAATAACAGTGAAATAAAATGAACTAAAAATTATTATTTAACAATAAAAATAATCTATAACAAATAAAGTGAATAAAAACATAAAAAAACTTAATTAATAACATCTGAATCTATATAAATTATAAAATAACATCTGAAAATCAGAAATGATAGATAACAAATAAGTTCTTACTTTCAAAAGGATCCTCAATAGGTTCTTCTTTAATCTTTATCCGAGATGTATCCGCATGTTTAGATGTTGATGGTTCCATTTTTTGTTTAGATTGACGTAGCCCCAGGTTTGTTAAATGTGTTTTTGCATATTGAGCTCTTAGAGAGAGAGTGTGTGTGTTTGGAAATGTGTTTTTGAAATGCCTTTTTTAGAGTGGTTGGTGGTTTGATGAAATCTGTAAATTTTAATTACATTTATGGTCCTTGCATTTTTTAGATTTTAGCTTTGTTATTTTATAGATGATAATCTAATATTATACGTTTGATATCACTGGTGATATCATAAATTATATCAAAAGTTATTTATATTTTACTTTTTATATCACTGGTGATATCACACGTGATATCTATCATATGCTTATCATTTTCAATTTTTGTCATTCATAATCATTCATGAAACCAGATATTACAAAAGGTTAGTTTAGATTACATTTCTGCTTATTGTTAGTGTTTAAGTTGTTTTGAATGCATTAAATTAGTGTGTATCACATTTTTACATCTCATAGCCATAATCTGTTCTATTAGTATAGAATCCATTTGTTAGTGTTTAAGTTGTTTTGAATGCATTAATGCGACACACCAACAGCATCATTTGGGACACACTTAAAAACTCAGGTTAAAGTTACTAACTGTGTTCTTGCTTTAAAAGCTGTTAATCCTCCAGCTATTAATTTGGGATCTTCAAGCAAACACAGGAGGTCAAGGTAAACTTTAACTGTATCACTTGTGATATAACTATGTATCTTCTGTTATAAGAGTTAAGTATATTTTTGGTCCTTGTGGTTTGTGCAGATTTCACTTTTGGTCCAAATTTCAAAAGTGAAATCTGCTACAAAACACAAGGACCAAAAATGTACTTAACTCCTGTTATAAATAAGTCTCTAGTAAAATTTAATATATTGTCTTATTTATATCAAGGGAATATCACTTGTGATAAATCATTTAAATTATTAAAAATTTTGACATCTTTCTTGTCAATTCTATTTCAGTATCACCACAAAAATAACCCAGCAAGTAGTCAAAATTACTTTTCATATTATAAGCATAAAAATTCAAAACTACCAACTGTTTCATACCATGAAGCGTTTTAAGTAAGCAGGACAAATCTAAGTTGAAATTTTTTTAAGTAATATCATCACATGACCACATAAACAGATCATCAGAATAAAATACTTAAATTTTATTTTTTTCTGCTATCTTTCTGTTGATGGCATTTTCAACTATCTTCTTAACCTTTTCTTCATCTTTGTTGTCTTCTGAAAACTTCTTTGGATATCCTGACATCAATCCTCTTTTTGTGTTCATTTCATGTATCAGAATCTTTGTTATATATCTCATCCTCATGCTTCTCATTTGCATCTCATAATCTCTGTTGTTTTCTTGAACGATATTAGTTTTCTAATTCGTTGTTGATTCTCCTTGATACAGTTCCATGTGCATCATCATGTATAAGCCACTGTCAATCTTGTTTTTCTTGGTTTTCCACTTCATTTTCAAGACTTTGGCAGGTTTATCTTTTGAAAGTTTCTCAACACATGGATTTTGATGTTTCTGCAAGTATTTGAGGAACAACACTTTCTGCAAAAATTAAGAAATAAAAACACTTATACAATATATAATCTCTTGTGATATTATTCTATATATTAAATAACAATGTTCAGTATGTATTCAGAAATTGCTTACCACTGAATCGAAGACCTCTTTGTACTTATTGTAGTCGTCATGTTTTTCATTGTCCAATATTACTGCATTAGCTTTCAAAAGGTTGAAAACTATTACATAATATTGACCGGCAGCAACAACTTTTGGGAAGAATGCAAGCTCTACGTCTTTCATCTTCTTCTTTGATTCTGAAGCATTCATTTGATTTTTGATCACATTTTCGAAAGACTCGTATTGCTTTGCTTGATCCTTGTCTTCATTCAACAACTGTTTGTATTTGTTTTATCACAATAGAAAAAAGCAAAGAAAAAAAATTAAATTATTTGTTAATTTAGTTATAGTAACTTTGATTTATTTTTCTATTATTTGTTAAAATTGAAACAAACTTACCACTGCATCAGTAGGAAAGTAACGCCTCCTCAAATCCTTTCCATCAGTTCTGATCCTTTCCTCATAATTCAACACCGTAACGAAAGTGTCAATTATCTGTTTCTCTATCTCAATGCCAGGTGCAAGTGACTGCATCTCTTTTCTGTGGGCTATTGTTCCTTTTCCATCATCAAACACAACTTCACTGCAAAACAAAATCACAAATTATTATGTGTTAGATTTTTTCTGATATTGGCTAACATTCTGTTCTATTATTAATATAATATGTGTGGTATCGTAATGGTAAGAAAAAGGGAGGAAATAGTAAGCTTTTTTACCTGATGTCTCCTGCATGCAAAATACACATTTCTCGCTCAGGATTTCATCTTCATCTAATTTATCTTGTGTTTTGACCATCTTATTCATGAATGGTGATTTCAAGTACACTGATGGTTTTGTTATCCTCTTTCCTTTGGGTTTTTCTGTACTTTCTTGCCCTTTTCCAAACATCTTTTGTTGCACTTTTAGGCTTTCAAAACTTTTTGGAACTGTTGTAGCCTCTGAGACATCTACACCTATAATATTTTTCAAGTTAGATAATATATGATTGCATAATAAATAAAATGTTTCAGCTTAGTATTTTTTTTACCTTTTTCAGCAGTCGGTTCAGATTTATTATTTTCCTTCTTTTTTGAAGGAGATTGTTTCTTTTCCTCTGCATCTTTCTGCATTTTATCTTTCAACTTTGCCTCTGCAGCTGCTTGCATTTTAGCTTGTTCCTTCTTCTCTGCTGCAGCTTTTCGCATTTCGGCTTTTTTCTTTTCAGCGGCTTCTTTTTTAGCCTTTTCCTTTTTTTTCTGCAGCCTGTTTATTCTTCTTTGCAGCTTCTATCTTTTCCCTTTTAACTTTTTCTGCAGCTTTTTTTTCTGGTTTTTCTTTTGCTTCTTTTGCAGTTTTTTAGCAGCTTGTTTTGCTGATTTTTCAGCAGCTTCTTTCTTGTTTGTTGCTGCTAACTTTTCAGCTTCTTCCTTCTTTTTTGTGCTTCGTTGGCTTCTTTTTCTTCTGCAGCTTCATCATCATCTTCATCATTCGCATAACCAACATCATCTTCATCATTACAATGACCAGCATAACCTACATCATCATTACCATTCCCATGTCGTGCGCCACTTGTTCCTGCCTGGTTTTCATCTCTATTTAAACCTGTGGTGAACTCTTCCTTGAACTTTTTAACAAATAACTCAAACTTTTCATCTTCATAGAACAATTCATGCATTTCCATATTTTCTTTCAACATATCTTCAAGCTCTCTCTTCTCTTTTAATACACTTTCAAACTTTGCTTCTATCGTCTCATAGATTAGCTGTTTTTAAATTAAAAAAACAAATAAGCATTTATCACTAGTGATATATCATACATAGTAGTATCTCTATACATTATCAATTGTGATATTTCAAGTAACTTACCTCTTTTAATTTTTTACAAGTAACTAACCTCTACATATTATCACTTGTGATATTTCAAGTAACTGACTTTTATACATTATCCCTTGTGATATTTCAATAAAGATATTTTTTATAAGTAACTGACCTCTTTCAATTTTTGTTTCTTAACCTCTGATTCATTCTTAGTTTCTTCATTTTCTTCAATAACATCCACCAATCCAAACTTTCCTTGACACATCTCAAATATTTCCCTATCGATTGCATCCTGGCTGGTCCAGTTTCTTATTGACGGCCATTTTCGTGGAATCATCACCATACCATCACATTTAGTATAATGCAAGTAAATGAGCTGTTATTAAATCAAACACAAAATGAATTAAAATATGTTTTCAGTTTTCTTTTATTTAATGTGGATATTAAAAGGGGAAGTTTAACTTTACCATTAACACTGTATTTGGACAATAGTACCAGTTTTGTAATGTCCTATCATTCCAGCCTATCTTGCTTGTTCTTATATGATCCCATATAAAGCTGAACCAATCGAAATCACTGATGATATCAGATGATTTTATGTTCTTTATGACATGGTATTTCAACCTTGATGTATTATTAGTTGATTTGGAACATAAAATCAATGTTTGTTGTTGTTTGAATCAGCCTCGATAGATATGTTGTTGTTGGATACTTCTTACACTCAAACTGTTTCTTGAAAGCAATTAAGAATTAATCATTAAACTCTCTTGGAGAGTCAGACTTGAGTTTATTCTTTCCCATTGGGATACCCAACACTTCCCATATTTTTTTGGTGTTGGATCCAGTTGGCAATGAAACTTCCATTTCATTTGTATCCAAGTTCTTAAGTAAAAATTATGGTAACTTGTCAGGTATTTTTGAAATGGGAAATCCAACATAGATGCAAAGCCTATCTATCTTATCTTGCTTTTCCTTTCGGGCGATAAAGATTGTGTTGCATCGTATAGTGGTAGAACAGTCGTTCTTGCCCTTAATGATTTGAATTCCGGCTCACACTTTTTGTTATCATCTTCTTTATCATGTGGCCCTTCTGCAACGAAATCCTCATCATCATCTTCTACCTTCTTCTTTCCTTTTATTTTAACCATCCTCTTCTTCACTTCTTCTTCTTTCTTTGCTTTTTCATCCCTCTTCCTTTTGTTGACTTGTTCTTTTTTCCTTCTTCTCTACTTGTTGCTTTTTTGCAGATTGTCTTGTTCTTTGTTCTGGAGATTCTATTTATGTTATTTTTCTTTTTTTTGCACCCTCATCTGCTGTTTTTTTCTTACCTCCAGCAACTTTTGTCTCAGAATTCTTTCCACTTTTCTCCTTTATCTCAAATGCTTTTGCTGCTGGTGTTTGTGTAGAATCATTTTGTATAACTAGTGATAAGATTCTTGTATTTTGAACATTCGTTGTTTCTGTTTGTGGTATTGTCGGAGGATTCTCACTTGGTGGTGTGTTTTGTAGACGTAATCCTCTTGCTGCAGTGGCTTTGGTCCTTCTTGTAGGTGTACTTTTAGTTGTTGTTTCTTTTGACGGCGATGGTGTTTCTTTTTGTTTCTCTACGTCTTCATTTGTCTTTAATTTTTTGCAATAGATTTTTTCCTATTTTGTGTCTTCATAGTATTCAATTTTGTATTCAAATCTGCATAAATAAATTTTTATGTTAGTTTATTAATAGATCACTTTTTATCTATATATCTTATGTGAATCAACAACTGAGTATGCATGCTTCATACAGTTTATAACATTCAATCCCTTCTGTCATGTCAAATATGATATCATGCATAGTCAGAACAAGTATGCTACGTTACACCTTATCAATTGTGATATCATTTGTGATATTGCAAGCAAACAAAACAGATATGACATCAAATGTGATATTGCAAGAAAGCATAACAAGTATGCTACTTTCAGTTTATCAAATGTGATATCAATAGTGATATTGCAAGCAAGCAAAACATATATGACATCAAAATTTGATATTGCAAGTAAGCTTGACTAGTATGCTGCATATATATGTTTATTATATCTAAGATATGCAGAGTATGAACATTTAAACATGTATTTCACATACAAACAGATTTTATCACAGTTTATATTTCTAAATTACAGACGCTCATATATTAAAATGTACCTTTGCTTTTATCAATCTCTGTAGATGGGTTGCAAAAATTGTTTGATGTTACAACTGCAGTTACAAGTGTCATTTGTATATTTACACTACGTATTAAATTCTAATGTTTAAAAGCTTTATTAGGAGAGACTAACCGTTTAAAGCTTCTACCGTAGCCAGATCCTTATAAATATCATCATCTACATTTTTTTCAAAAAGCAAAATATTATTGTTCATGTAAAAAAAATACAGACCATCACTGCAGATATACTAACAATAAACAATCAATTAAACTACTTATATCACTGTTGATAAAGTACATATTGATGCTATTATATAAGTCCGCTTTTTAAAAACTATATCACTAGAACCATAAGCCACACTATACTATACTTGACTTAACTTCCTTACGCCTGTGCAAATAAGGCAATAAGAGAGGACTGATGCGTCAGCTTCGAGGATAAACTACATAACAATATCTTAATCATTTCAAATACTCTAATGTATCATATAACTCAATAATTCATCAATAGTGTTAAATATCAAATAAGTTACATAAATAAACACAAAATCGTCCAAACATTTACAAAAGGATTTGTTTCTATGACTGCAATACAATTGTTTTTTAGATAATAACATTATGTATGAAATTGTAACGTTTAAAAGATTTTTTTTTGAGAAATTAACCGTTGATAACTTCTATTACACCCATATCCTTATAAATATCACCTTCTACATTTTTTCAAAAAGAAAAAATCTTATGTTTCATGTAAAACAAAAACTACAGAACGTAACTACAGATATACTAGTCTATGATTTAAATTACATATATCACTGTTGATAAACTGCGTATCAATACTATTATCTAACACTGCTTCTTAAATACTTTATCACTGATGAAAAACTTCATATCAATCACTAAATTATGCAAATCCAGAACAAATGCAAACTCTAATCTCTTATTTAAATCAATAATCCATCAATAATGCTAAATAACAAATAAGTTACATAAATAAGCATAAAATCATCCAAACATCTCAATAATTCATCAATAATCACTAAAATTAACAAATATCATCTTATAAACAATTATAAAAGAAATAAGTACAAAATCATCCGAATATCAAAGAAATAAGCATAAAAACAGAAAAAAAGTTGCAACCAAATTAGTCATTGACAAAAGTTGCAACCAAATTAGTTGGCACTTGTCCTTTTAAAGCTTTAGGTTGCAGTTTAGTCTTGTTTTAATTTAACAAGCCAAATTAGTCGCGCGTTGTTGCGTGGCGGAGTATTTTTTATTGTTGTGTTCAAGCATAAGAATTCACGTGTTGCGGTGGGGTTAATTTTTTTCCGAATAATAATTATTATTATTTAGTTTTTGTTTTTTTATCTTTCCGCAGGTGTTTTTTTAATTTGAATGAATGGTAGATATCTATTGGATATTTAATAAGTAAAGTTTATTACATAAAAAAAGTCGTAAATAGTTAAAAGGTGAGAGTACGTCGCATAATTTTTTTTTCCTATTTTGGGCCGACATGAGTTTTTTTTCTTTCCATAAAGTAAAAGCTCTTTTTTTGGGTAGATATGTATTGTATATTTAATAAATAAAGTTTATTACGTAAAAAGTCGTAAATAGTCTTAAAGGTGAGAGTACGTCCCGTAAAAATTTGTTTTCTATTTTGTGCCGACAGGGGTTTTTTTCCCTTTTTTCATAAAGTAAAAGCTTCTTTTTTTTGGGGGGGGGGAGGGGCAGGCCTATGGAAAGTCGTAAATAATTAAAAAGTGAGGGTACGTTCCGTAAAAAAAAATCTATTTTGGGCCAACAGCGGGTTTTTTTCCATATAGCAAAAGAAAAGAGAAATTAATGGGTCGAACACTGTAGCGTGAGAAAAAAACTAAATAGGCCGGCCTAAAATGAGAGCCCAATTGGCTGAACACTGTAGCGCAATGTAGCAAGCTACAGTGCACCGACATCGTTTCCATTCTCTTTTGATAATATGTATAACAAGCAAGATTAACCGCGCGTTGCTGCGGGCGATAATTTTTCGCGCGTTGTTGTGGGGCATTAATTTTTTTTTTGTTTATTTTTTCGGTCTCATGTTTAATAGTTTGTTTTTGTTCTTATATAAAATGACAATCCCGCGTTTTTTTTTTTTGCCCAGGCCGATAGAAAGTCGTAAATAGTTAAAGATAAAAGTACTTCGTGTAAAAAAAATTCTTATTTTTGGCCAAAAAAGAGGAGAGGGATAATAAAATTTTTTTTTTTTTGGCCGATGAACAATAACCGAGCCATTGGGCCGGGGTACTGTAGCACTGTTCATTTTAAGCACTGTAGCAGTGCCAAAACGACGTAGTTTTACTTGTGAAATGTGTTATTTATTTATTTTTATTTGTTTTTTCGCGCGTTTTTTTATGTTTAATAGTGTAAGTTTATTTTTTCCTGCACGTTACTGCGGGGCGCTAATTTTTCGCGCGTTGTTGCGTGTCATTAATTCTTTTTTTTTTCCTTTAATTTTGTGCGAGTTTATTTTGTCGGTCTCATATTTAATAGTGCGGGTTTACTTTTTCAGTATAGTCAATTCGGAAATGTTACCGCGGGTATTTTTTTATAATTGGGCCGGCCCAAATTTTTGGGCCTGTTTAAGTCAATTCGGAAATGTTACCGCGGATATTTTTTTATCTGAATGCGTCGGTACTTTTGTAACATTTTTTTCCTCCCTATTTTGTGCCAACAAATTTAAAAAAATCATTTTGTTGTTGGAAAACTTCTCGCTTCATTGGGTTATTCATGGTGGTACTCGGGTGAAAAGAAGAGAAGAACAAAACGAGTCGGAACGCGTTCAGCACGAAACAGTGGTAAAACTCGCCTCAACCGAACGGGAGTGGAAACGTGTAGAACAGACGGTGAAACACGTTAGAACGACGAGGAAAACGTTGGAACGAACGAGCGGAATTTGAACGAGCGGACTTCGATCGAGCGGGACTCGTACGAGCGGACTCGAACGAGGCAGACTCGACACGAGCAGACTCGAAACGAGAAGAATCGAAACGAGCGGGAAATCGAACGAGCGGGACTGTCGATCGAGAAGAATACGAACGAGCGAAATTGAACGAGCGGAACCGAACGAACGGACTTGAACGAGCGGAACCGAACGAGCGGGACCGAACGAGCAAAAACGCAAGGACCGAACGAGTTGATTTTTCAACCACCGAACGAGTTTATTTTTCTTCGAGGACCGAACGAGCAAAATTTTTTTGGACCGAACAAAAAAAAAATTTGTGTGAAGAAAAAGGTTTCAGTAAAACAGCCATAACTTTTGATCCGTAAGTCCGTTTAAGGCCCGTGACCTCTCAAATCGAAGAGAAAAACGTGACGGATTATCTCTGAAACACCTTTTTAGTGGTTAAGGATTTTTCGAGCCCAAAAATATCGTTTCTATGATTTATGACCTTTTCAGTTTTTTGGATTTTCGCCGCCGAATTCGAATCCAAATCATTCACGGTTTTCTATTGATTCTGTAAAATCCCGTTAATTCATTTATCGGTTTTAGTCATAGACGTGTAAAATCCCGTGAACGTGAATTGCTTACACAATCGCAACTTCAATCACATAATATCCACTTAAGATCCAACAAAATCATTTACACTTCATAATTCATAACTATTCATTCATCATGTCTACTCTAGTTAACACATCCTCAACAGAAATTTCAGTTGAAATTTTAGTTGTCAAGCAGAAACACGATGAGCTACTCAAAAAGAGTTTGTTAAATAGGTCACAATTTGATGGTCAACTCAAAGAGAAAAGTAAGATCATTTCGATTTAAGGTTAAGGAGGAAGAGATATTGCAAAATGACTTGAAATGGACAAACAAATTAAGTTTTTGAATGAAATTCTTTATAAACGCAATCAATCCATTCAGACCATTCATATGTTAGCACCGAAATGCGCAACATATAATGGTAGATCAACCTTTGCTAATCCAAAGTACCTTAAGATAGCTCAATCTGATAAGCCTCGTTTGTATGAGATCCCATATGATACTTCTGATCCTGGAAACAGTTTGCCCGATAGGAAGACACAGTGACTCTTGAAAGGAGAGTAGAATCAAAATTGGAAAAGGACACAGTGAAACCTTATAATTACACATATGAAAAAGTCATTTATGAAACTTTCAAAACTCCACCATCCAAAGCCTATCTTGATCAGTTGGAACGCGCTAAGAAGTTAGGAAGACATATGTGGAGAAATAACGTTTTGTTAGGACAAAAGCCACATTTGCTAATAACGTTGGATTTCTACCCATGTATAAATCCATTCGTTAAAAGTAGAATACTTTATAACGAAATGACAAACAACTTCAAGCATTTTAGAACATTTTGTCAAACTCAATACTTGGTATATCATACTAGTAGTGAATTTCTAACCCAATGCTAGAGTATGGTAAGTTTTGATCAAATCTTATTAATGCCTCTTTCAGACAAACTTTATACTTGACAATCATTTTGTTTTATTCATGAACTAAAACGAGAAATGAAGACGATTTCGGGAGTACGTTAATTCCCTTGAAAAGGGAGCTTGACGAACTTGAACCTGGAAAAGGCTGATTTTTTCAAACATATTATGATCTACTTCTCGGAAGAGTGTGTGTCTAAAGATGTTACATGTTCATATTTGCATTCTATGTCTCATTTAAATGCTAATACTGAATTACAATGCATGTATCTTCATAAAGTCAAAGAATGTGAATGTCTTGCACAAAAGCTTTCGAAACAAACTGAATCTGTTAACTATAAGAAGTTCTAATAATTTGTTAAAGTTTTTCTAAACTTGAAAAACACTCGATTTCTCTTGAACTTTCTTTACAACATTGTAAAGAACAGATGAAAAACAACCCAGTTTGCAAAGAAAATGCTTCAAATGTATTTCAAAAAGAACGTGAACAATATCATGAAATACAAGATTTGAAAGCTCAAATGCAAGACAAGAACATGGTGATAAATGAGTTAAAGAAACTCATTCTGGTAACAAAAGGAAAGTCTGTGGAAACTTAGTTTGATAAACCATATGTTGTTCGACAACCAAATGCTCAACGGATTCCAAAACCATCAGTTTTAGGAAAACCGACTCCTTTTTCAAATTCTCCTGAAATGAGAAGTTTTCAAACGAATAAGTCGGTTAATAAAACTAATGCGTCGGATGGTTTGTTTAAACCAGTCACTCAACAGAATTTGCCTCGGAATAGAAACCAAGCGGTTCGAAACACAAATGTGCTTAAACCAGGAATGTTTAGAATTGCCTCCACCACAACACAAACTAGAACACCACAGTTGCCTCATGCTTCTAGGAATACTAATCCTCACATGTCTAAATCTTCAGGAGTAATTCACACTACTAGTGTTAGCAGACCACAGCTTAAGTGCTATCAAGTTAAAGATAAGGTCGTGCCAAACAATAGTCAAGTGAAGTTTCAAAAGAAGGAAGTAGAAGACCATCATAGGATTTCTAGTATTTCTAAGAAAACAAAGTCTGTAACTGCGTGTAATGACAGTTCAAACTCCAGAACTTCGAATGAAAATGCTGTTTGTGCTGAATGTGGAACATGTGTGTTTAATTCTAATCATGATGCTTGTGTTTCTCGATACTTGAAAGACGTGAATGCTAGAACTAAGAAGCCTAATGTAGTGCCTATTAGTGCTAGTAAACCCAAGAGAAAAGCGAACAAATCTGTTGCAACACCCCATAAGAAAACAGTTGCATCAGATACCACTATTCAGAAATCCAAGAGTTACTATAAGGAGTTGTATGAGAATACAAATCAGGAATGGAAATGGTGGATAGCTAAGAGATGTCCATCAGGTTATACATGGACACAAAAGCCACTTAGGACCAAAAAGATATGGATGCCTAAGATTAGGAAAGCTGATGAATCAACAAGTATTAGTCCCACTATAGACATTGTCTCTAGGATAACTAATGTCTTGAAGATATCAAATTCCTTAGGATCCAATTTGTCCAATGTTCCATCGTCCTCTAATTCTCTTGCAGATTGTACAACTCATCCTATTCATTGTTGACTCTGGATGCACAAAGCACATGACGGGCAATCTCAAGCTTTTGTGTAATTTTGTGGAGAAATTTCTGGGTACTGTTCGTTTTGGAAATGATCAGTTTGCTCCAATTCTTGGTTATGGAGATCTGATTCAAGGGAATGTCACGATCAAACGGGTGAGGCCTCATCACAATCTTTTCTCTCGTTGGTCAATTCTGTGATGCCTGATTTGGAGTTTGCTTTCAGGAAATTCTACTTGTTTTGTGAAGATCTTGCAGAAAACGATTTACTAACTGGTAGGCGTGAGATCTGATCTCAACACATATTTCGTTAAAAACAACTCATCACCCAATCGTTTCAGGCTAAAGCTTCACTAACTCAGCATGGTTATGGCATCGAAGCTTCTCATCTTAACTTTCGATTACATCACCTACTCTCAAAGAAAAGAGTTGTGAATGCTTTACCTAAGTTGAAATTATGTAAAGGATTAACTTTATCGACTTGTGAAATGAGTAAAACAAAAAGAAATTCATTCAAGACAAAAGCATTCCTAGGAGCCGAAGAAGGCTAAATTTTGCTTCACATGACTTGTGTTGTCCAATCGCGTTGACAAAGCAATAAATGGAAGATATATTCTGTAATTGTTGATGACTATTCAAGATACACTTGACTCTTTTTTCTACGATCCAAGGATTGAAGACACCAAAGATTCTCAAGACTTTCTCACATGATTCAACGCAATCGTCAACTCAATTTATTACTGTCCCGTACTGACAGCACGGAATTCTTGAAAAGACACTCCATCTTTATTTCAAAGAAACAGCAGTGAACAGCAAACGTCCACTCCCGCGAACACCTGAACAGAACGGCGTTGTCGAAAGACGGAACCGTACTCTCGTTGAGGCTGCCCGAACAATGCTTTCAGCTTCTAAACTTCCATATCATTTTGGGCTGAAGCAGTTGCAACCGATGCTATAACTCAGACCAATCCAATCAGCATAACCACTCATGGAAAGACGACATATCACATCATAAATGATAGGAAACCTTTAATAAAACATCTTCACATCTTTGGTTGCATTTGTTACATAACTAGAGATGGGGAAAATCTGGATAAGATGAAAGAAAAAGGATCCATGTTCATGTGGGAGTATTCACGCATCGAAGGATAACGTGTTTACAACACGAGAACACGCTTATAGTGAGTCCATTTCCCATACAAGTTATGAAATCAAAGAAATGATGTCTGATCACAACATTCAGACCTCGCACCACAACGACAAGAGATGTCTGTTGAAAATGTCTCTTCAGGCCTCAGTTCCTCAAGGACAAAATGCGTCAGATTATGATAACGCAGAACCCAGGTGCCCCAAACAAAATATTGTTCCTCAGCAGAAACAGACAGATTCGTCACAACAAGGGTTAGAATTTCTCTCCATCCTTACTTAAAGAGATAATATAACAATCCAAACACACGTCCGCTGAGGAAAACAACAATGATCAAGCACCGAATGCATCGTTTCAAGAAGTTGAATTTATCAATCCTTTTTGTACACGGGTACAAGAAATTGGTGAGTCTTCCTCACGCAACATTGATAATACCCGATGTGCATCGTTCAACACAAAGACATATTACCGATGGACCAGAATCATCCATTAAACAAGTTTCGTTGAAATCTAACCATGCCAGTTCAAAACAAACGACAGCTGCCACAATCCTGAAGATTGTATGTCGCCTGCTCACAGGTGAGTTTTTTGAACCCCGAAGAACATTAAGGAGGCAATGGTTGATTCTATCTCCTGCAGTGGATCGAAGCAATAGCAGGATGAACTTCAATACCGATCGACTGACCTAAAATCTGGGAACTCATCGACAAACTATTTGGCAAATGGATATTAAGCTAAAGTGGTTTATGGAAAACAAAAAAGATGAAGATTGACTTGTACTAAAGGTTAGCCCAGGAAGAGGTATAGCTTACGAAGACTCATTTCACCAGTTCTTGCTTGGAAGTTTTCGATTTTTGTTGCCCACAATCGCACACAAGTCTTTTATCCAAAGCCATATTAGATGGACGTGACAACGGCCATTTCTTAGGTCCCCCACTGAAGGAAGAGTTATGTTGCTCAGCCAGAAGGGTCGTTGATCCAATCATCCAGAACAAGTCTACCTCTGAGGAAAAGCTTGTATTGATTAAAGAACTCCCAAAAGCAATGGTATGATGAACCTAACAAACTCTCGATGTCCAAAGCTTTACTAAAGGTATACTTGACCCAACATTTAATTCAGATAAAATACGGGGAGGATATTCTACTAGTGCAATATACTTGATACATAATTTTTAGTCGACAAATCCAAATATTCAAAAAAAACGATTTGAAAAGTAATCATCAGTAGATTTGAAAATAACCTAATGGGGGAGATGAAATTCTTTTAAGTACTTCAGATCCACCACTCCCCCAAAAGGTATTTTTATCAATCAAGCCAAGTACGCTTTAGAAATTTGAAAACATATAATATGGACAAATTGTCACTCCATTGGTACACCATTGCTACATAACCCAAACGAATGCAAATTGAGCGGAGAAAACCCTTAACCAATCGATTACCGTAGTAAAATCGGTCACTCATGTATTTTGACATCTAGTTAACCAACTAGTGCAAGTAGTACTATTTGCACGTAGCAAGCACGACCAACACTAAATTCACCTCAAGGAGCGTTAAACGTTCTTTAAATACCTAAAGGGTACCATTACATGGGACTCTGGTATCCAAAGGATTCTGGCTTTGAACTAACAGCATTTTCAGACGCTGATCATGGCCCGGATGCCTTGAATACAAACGGAAAAAGCACTTCTGAGGAATACAGTTTCCTTTGATAAGCTCGAATTGATGTCAAAGAAACAAAACTGCACTACAATGTCATTCAGCAGAGGCAAAAAGTACTGGTGTTATCTGCAAGTTTTCTCAAGTATTGTGGAGAACACAACTTCAAAGATTATGCTTCAACTACAACAAAACCGGTGTATTGCACTCTCATCACCATAGAATCTCATGCAACCCGTACAACATTTACGACGAAAGCACATCCATACTCCGGTATCAATTTCAAAAGGAACAGTGAAAAAGGAATAAATTGAATTATGATTTTTGTCAGAACTGAATACCAAATTAGCATGACATTTTACGAAAGCCCTCTTGAGGATCGTTATAGTATCTTACAGAAGGAATTGGTATGAAATGTTTGACTCCAAGCTGAACTGAGTTCTGACAAATGAAGTCTGCTTGATAACATCATCAAACATCACAGTAATATTTTTGAGAAAAAGCAAAATACAAAAATATAAATCTTCAAAAAAGAGAAATACAAAATCAGAAAATCAGAAAATTTCAAAAAGATTCTTCTCGACATGTCTCTTGGAATCGATAACATTTACGTGCTTAGAAATGTTAATTACATTGACACGAGTGTGTAAATGAAGTGTCGAAAGCAGAGTTTGCAAATAGTTTCAAAACATGTCAATTCTAAGTTTCTAAATGGCTTATGTCAAATGTCAGTACAGTAACCCGGTCTTCAAATAAGCAGTTTATAACTTATCCTCACAACGAGAAAATTAACGTTTCTCGGTCTTGAGCTGTTTTCTTAAAAGACATTTCAATTTTTTAGCTCAAGAAAAAGGATAGTGTACGTTTCAGTGCGCTTACCCTTACCGTTAGACGAGAAGTCCTCTAACATCTGGTTTTTCAAGAAGTTGAACATAAATTTTCAAGAATTTCTTGATGACACTTCATAATCTTTCAAAATTGTGTGTTCAACACTCCAACCCTCACAATGTTTTTCAAAGACTAACAATATTTTCATTGGGACCTATTCTGAGGGGGAGTTTTTTTGAACAAACAAAGTTTTAATGTTCTTGGATACATCAACAACGACAACTCTTATGTATTCAAAACATTATCAAAATGTTCCAAAACCATATCATAGCAGAAATATTTTCTCCCACAATTTCAAGACATATTTTAATCACAAGGTATTCAAAAACAACAGTGTTTAATATTAAAATAAGGAGAAAATGTAGTTAAAATATGATCTCATTTGACTCAATGTGTTGAACAAAGAAAAGGTTTTATGGTTCGATCTTATAGACCCAACAACACTTTTAATTCACGACGATTCTGGAAGTCATAAGTGGTTAGGTTAAGAATCAAATCATAGATCCAACCAGAACGAGGATCCACCCACGGATAATCCAAAGTTTAGAAATAACAGATCCTTAGGTATGATTTGCAGAATGAATATCTATGGGAATAATGCCGACTAAGATTGAGTATGGATAAAGGGTCTAAAGAAAGAAGCCCTCCACACAACTTAAGGCAGAAACCGGGTCAATACATATGCTTGCTAACATTGAAAATGACATCATGGACCCAGTGATGCAATGCACAACCCTTCCCAGCCATTCGGGTTTCTCTCAACAGAAACTTGTCTCATTTGTCACGGAGATACACACGTTATCTATTGACATCTCATTCCGAGATCGTTGATATTGAATAGGTGGCAATATGCTCCAGCCTCCGAGTACTAAAACCAAAATGCACTAATCGAGTCTAGAGCCAAGAGATCAATAAAAATCTCGTTAGGACACATTCCATTTCAAACACTTGTTGAACATCATCAAGTTTACAAGCTGTTAACAAGAGTCCTACGCAATATCCTTGTGATATTTGCCAGAACATCAGAGTGATACTTTTAGTATTCACAATGAAGATGGAAATCCTGCTTGAGCCAGCATCAAACAAGCTCTTGGTAGGTGACTTGCGAGATTCTATATGAATCAAACTTGTGACAACTGGATATCGATTTGGTCCAGTAAATGAATTGACGGTTGATGAATTTTGATAAAAACATGACACTCTCGATGTGTTACAAAAACACTTTAACGAGTGACACGTCGATTGATTTTCAAATCAATTTTCTCGATTATCACTAACGTAAACCTGCAGGTTAAAACGGTGGTGACAGTATCCCAATCAACCAAAGTCGATTCATTACCACATATTCATGCTCATTCTACAAAGACAATCTATCATGAAAGCTTAAGATTTAAAGACAAAGACTTCCGCAAACTCTGATTTGAAGCTTTCAAGATTAGGCATAATATGAGAATGTTGGTAAAAGACACAAGATCGCAAGATGGCATAAACGATAAAGACAATGACAAAGGCTCAAAGTCAAGATCGCAAAGCATGAAGGAACAAGCCTACAACAAAGAACAAAGAGAAAGACCAAGACCACATGAGCTTAACGACAAAAGCAATCTCATTGATCTCATGAAGGAGTGTCATCAATGAACTCACTTCGGGGGAGATTGTTAGCCTCAAAATATTGAGTCGAACATGAAGTTCGTTCATTATGTATTTAAGTCTCGGTCAATTAATTAGTTAATGTTGTAATAGAATATTATCGGGAATCGGGCTCGATAGTTAAACTAATATTGTATATGTTTCGGGTTTAATCCCAAGCAAAACCCGAGCCCGGGTCCTAGTTAAATATCCCGCGCGTCACTTTTAAGTGTCGGGGTATATAAGGAACTTTTCCACTTGGAAAAGTTAGTTGTTCAAAATATCTAAGAAATATCTTTTCACTTTTCTCTCTAACCTCTCTCTAGTTTCTCTCTCTAAAACAACTCATCTCTCTTTCTCATTTCTAGTTCGATTTCGTGATCGATTGTATGAAGTGAAGTGTTAACGGGATCCTACAGCTATTTTATTCACTAATAAGCCACAAAAACTTTACTACAGATAAGCTACTCTCTTAGGTGTATGAAACAGTTTAGAACTTGATTAGTCGAAAAGAAAAAAAACTTAACTAAGTGACGAAGAAACTAGCCCAAAATATAACAAGAAAGAAGCAAGAACTGTTGGTGCCTGAACTATAAATATTCTCTTAGTTTTATGTTTTTGATACAAAGACGCAATAACCAAACACTAATGACGGCCCAAAAACTAAGAAAATAGCCCACAAACGAATTTGTTTGTGAAGGACATTAGCAATCAGTAAAGAGAGTAAACTAAGAAAGATTTATGGTCGTGGCTTATTTAACCTAAATAAGCTCGAAAATAAGCATTAACACAATCACTAAATAAGCTCGAAAACTTTTGTAAGACACTGTTTGAGATAAAGAATCAACAAAATTGTCGTGACCGATAAACTCAACATAAGCCACTAATGAAAGTTTTTAACAATAAAAACAACTAAGTTATGTATCACAAATTAAAGATTAGAAAACAAAATGTGACCCTTGAGTTAAACGATGAGTGACCTCATACTTAGACATTACTTTAGCAAATTTGTCATTACAGAAATGGGTCCCACGATCGCTGATAATAGCTCTTGGTGTTCCAAATCAGGCAAACAGAGATTTCAAAAACTTAACTACAACTCTAGCATCATTTGTGGGGAGCGCCTTGGCTTCAACCCATTTGGATAGGTAATCAACTGCTACGAGTATGTACTTATTTCCTCTAGATGACGGAAATGGTCCCATAAAGTCTATGCCCCAGACATCAAAGATTTCACACACTTGGATGGAATTTTGTGGCATCTCATCACGTTGTGAAATTTTTCCCTGACGCTGGCATGAGTCACAGTTTTTGACTAACTCATGGGCATCTTTGTAGATTGTGGGCCAATAAAATCCGGAGTCAAAAACCTTTTTGGCGGTGTAGTTGGCACCGTAATGTCCCCCGGTGGGTCCACTATGGCAAGCTGTGAGGATGTCGACAGCTTCTTGGCCTGAAACACATCGCCGAATCACTTGATCCGCACAGGTTTTGAATAGAAAAGGGTCGTCCCAAAAATAGTATTTGACATCTTTGAAGAAAAAAAAATTTATGTTGAGTTGACATTCCTTTGACAATGAAATTCCCCGCGTGGTAATTTGCATAATCGGCAAACCACGGGGTACTTGGGTCACCACGAGAAGTCACCATATTAAGTGTCTCGAGAGGAAAATTTTCGTTAATTTCCTTTGGATCGAAAACATTTTCATACGGGTTTTCTAATCGGGACAAATGATCGGCTGCGTAGTTCTCAGCTCCCTTCGTATCAATTACTTTAAAATCGAATTCCTGAAGGAGTAGAACCCATCTTAGCAATCTTGCTTTGGCATCTTTCTTAGCAAATAGGTACTTAAGGGCGGAATGGTCCGTATACACTATGCTTTTATTCATGATGAGGTATGACCAGAATTTTTCGAAAGCGTACACCACAGCCAACATTTCCTTTTCTGTTGTGGTGTAGTTTGATTCCGCCTCGGTCATCGTTTTGCTTGCATAATGTATAGGCCTAAAGTGTTTCTCAATTCGTTGCCCCAGAACCGCACCTATGGCATAGTCGCTTGCATCGCACATAAGCTCAAAAGGTTGGTCCCAGTCAGGAGCAATCAGAATTGGAGCTTCGGTTAATTTCTTCTTTAAGGTCTGAAAAGCTTGAATGCATTCCTCTGAGAAAACAAAAGGAGTGTTTTTCTCAAGGAGATGTGTCATGGGTCGAGAAATCTTTGAAAAGTCCTTGATAAATCTACGGTAAAAACCTGCATGTCCGAGAAAACTCCTAATACCTTTGATGGTAGTTGGGTGAGGTAACTTAGCAATGACATCTATTTTGGCTTTGTCGACTTCTATTCCTTTCTTTGAAATTTTGTGTCCAAGTACGATGCCTTCTTTCACCATAAAATGGTTTTTTCTAATTTAGAGCCAAATAGTGTCTTCATCACCGTTTAAAAAAAATAAGCCAATTCTCTCTAAATTGGAAAGGCATGTTGAGAAAGAATTTTTGACAACTGAAAAGTTATCCATGAAAACTTCCATTGTCTTTTCAATCATATCATGGAAAATGGCCATCATACATCTTTGGAACGTGCCTGGTGCATTTGCATTAAACCAAAGGCTGCGGCGATAAGCAAACGTTTCCGTATGGGCAGGTGAATGTGGTCTTTTTCTGATCTTTCGGATCTATTGGTATTTGAAAATAACCTGAGAAACCATCGAGGAAACAATAGTATTCATTTCCTGCGAGTCTCTCAAGCATTTGATCCATAAACGGCAAGGGGAAGTAGTCTTTCCGGGTGGCTTCGTTCAACTTACGATAATCAATACAAACTCTCCATCCCGTTACAAGTCTAGTCGGTACTAACTCATTTTCATCATTGGTCACTACGGTCATTCCTCCTTTCTTTGGCACACAGTGCACTGGGCTCACCCAAGGACTATCCGAGATTGGGTAGATCAATCCAGCGTCAAGAAGTTTTTCAACCTCTTTCTTAATGACATCATGGATCTTTGGATTAAC
Organism: Tanacetum coccineum; assembly: GCA_026074375.1. NCBI lineage: Eukaryota > Viridiplantae > Streptophyta > Magnoliopsida > Asterales > Asteraceae > Tanacetum > Tanacetum coccineum. Next base: position 47,847 of record BQNB010001691.1, read on the forward strand.
CCTTCTCTGATGTTGGACCGCTGGTTCATAATCCTCTTCCATTAGAATTTTATGAGAACAAAATTATGGGTTAATACCCTTTATGTCAGAAAGTTTCCAAGCAATTGCTTGCTTTCGGGACTTTAGAACCTTTATGAGAGCGGTCTTTTCATCGACACTCAAATCTTTGGCAATTATGACCGGCAACTTGTTGTTGTCTTCCAAAAATGCATATTCGAGATGAGGCGGTAAGTCCTTAAGTTCAACCTCAGGAGGTTCATCAATTGAAGATTTGGCAGTTTTGGCTTCACACAGTTTAAGTTCCTTTCTGATTTCTGGCAAATAATTTTCTTGGTCCGGAGGTGGTGAAGGATCACTGTTAAGGAGTGCTTCGAGAATAAGAATGTCCCCCTCTGGGTCATAATAAGATTCATCAACTTCCGGTGAAGTTGGATCGTCGGCTAGAGCAAGAAAAGCATCAGCTTCTTCTAAAAGTAGAAATCACTTCCCGATGGGTGAGAGTCGGAGAGAATTAGAAACTTCAGATATAATAGGGGAGTGGGGATTGCCACTGGCGATCACGTCTGAAAATCCTAGAACTTCCTGAGAATACTCTTCACAAGCTAATTCAACAACGTCGATTCGATTCGCCGTCATATCATTATAATTAACTGAGTATCTCGAAGTTTGATCAAGATTATAAGTAATGGCCTCATTTTCTACTCGAAGGGTTAATTCACCTTCGTACACGTCTATCAAAGCACGACTGGTCTTAAGAAAACACCTCCCGAGAATTAGAGGTACTCGAGGGTCTGGTTCAAAATCTACGACCACGAAGAACACACCACACCACAAAACAGAAATAAAAAAAACCCCCCACAACACCTCGGCTGGAAACTGGAATACACCAACTTTAACGTTGACATCTTTAGCAATACCAATTGGTCGTGAGATCGAACGGTCTGCTAGTTCTAGTGTCATGCACGTTGGAGTTAGGTCTGGAAGGTTAAGCTTTTTCCACACGGAAAATGGCATGAGATTTATGCTAGCGCCAAGATCGGCCAAGGCTAAGCACTCATCCATTCCGGGAAATTTACATGGAATAAGGAATCTGCCGGGGTCACCAAGTTTTTTGGGTAACTTGTTAAGTATGACCGCCGAGCAATGTTCGTTCAAAGGGGTCCTAGCCATCTCACTAAGCTTTTCTTTATTTCCAATTAAGGCTTTAAGAGTTGAAGCAAACTTGGGCATTAGAGTCAAAGCATCCATGAAACTAATTTCGAAACTCATATCTTTGAAGATTTCGTAGAATTTCTCTTTTTGTTCGTTAGCATTTTCACGGTGCCTCTCATCATTTCGCCTCGAAGGATAAGGAATTGACGGTTTTGGGTTAGGCATCGGTGCACTAACTGGAGCAACATCTGGCTCAGAAACTGGATTTTGTTTTTCAACTGGAACAACCGAGGGTAGAATAGATAACTAAAGGTTGGACGTCTTCGGTAATTCCGTTATTAGTAGGAAAAACTGTGTCCTTTGTCACCTCGGTTCTACGTTCCACTACTTTAGGAGAAGAAGTAGGAATCGTAGGTCCTTGATAAGCAATACCACTTCTGGTAGTAATACCCTTCAAGTCTTCCTTCGGGTTAGTAACTGTGTTACTTGGAAGAGAACCTGAATTCGAAGACGAAGCGGTATTGGAATTTACGAACTTAGAAAGCATTTCTGTTAAATTTGTCATCTGGTTTTGTAAACCTTGGCCTTGATTTTGCATATTTCTCTTAATTACAGAATCATTAGCTTGACATAATTCTCAAAATCGGTCTTTGAAACACCTTGCATTTGCTGAGCAGGCTGATTAAAGGTTGAGCTTGGTAAACTGGTGGTTGACTAGTCGGAGGTTGATACACTTGTCCTTGATAGAAGTTATTTCCACGGTTTTGATTGAAATTGGTTCCTCGATTTTGGTTGAAATTATTTCCTTGATTTTGATTGAAACGGTTTTGATTATTTTGAATCGGAGGAAAACCAGGAGGTCGGATTTGGTTTGCAACCATCGGAGGTCTAGATATTGGATTTCCCTTGTTTAAAATTGTTGCATCAGTTGTGTAACGTATCTTGAAGTTGTCTCGATAAATGTTGTCATCGGTGGCTGGACAGTTTTTATAAGAATGAGCACCTCCACAAGTTACACAACTCTGCTCGACCGCTTTTACGGGTGCGGGAGCTTAGGCTTTTTGTTTGTCGATAAGCATAGTCTTCATCATATTCTTAAGTTCAGAAACTTCGGTTGTAAGAGCAACAACATCTGGTGAAACACCGAGGGTAGATGAATTCGAACTCACTTTAGCAACAACTGCCTTGTTTTGTGAATTACGAACCTTGGATTTACTCTCGATAATTCTCAAGCAATTATGAGGCATCTTATCCAGCAAATTCCACCCGCAGCAGATTCAACGGAATCTTGATCATTAGCAGTCAAAGCATTGTAAAACGTATCGAACTGGTGTAATTCAGGTAAATCCTGTGATGTGGCATGCTCGATAGGAAGTCATTAAATTTCAATCCCAAGACTCGTCTAAAACAGATTCGTCATAATCTTTGTTGAAATCTCTGATGTCGTTACGCAGGATTTGTCGTTTTTGTGGAGGATAAGGAATTGATTAATGAATTTTGGATCAAATTCATCCCATGTCAAATTGATTCGAGGAGGTTCTTTTTCTAGCCAAATCCAGGCTGAACCTTCAAGAGAAAATGGAAAAAGCATAAGCTTAATTGACGTGCTCGGGATATCCGGGAATCTCATCGTTGAGGTGATCTTATTGAAATAACGGATGTGAGCATGTGGATCCTCTTTATCATGTCCGAAAAACTGCTTGTTTTGAACAAGATTGATCAAACCATGCTTTAACTCAAAATTAGCATTGATTTCGGGAATTACAATTGCATCCTCGTACCCCTCGGTGGGTGCTTGGAGCAATTGTGCCATAGTCCGGTTATCAGCCATCGGAACTAGGGGAGGATTAACAACAGGTTCTTCTAAATGAAATGGTTGTACAACAGCCGGTTGGGCTTGTTGTTGACGGTTACGGTTGCGGGTTTGAGAACGAGTGCGCATGCACAAAGTTCAGTCTCAATATCAACATCATCATCCTCATCATCATCGGATGACTCATCCTCGTCATCACCATCGTCTCCTCCATCGGCAGGATAATCAGTAGGATCCTCCTCAGGGTCCTCATCATCATCCTCCTCCGGATCCTCCTCAGGATCTGACTCAGGAACATAGTCTTGTGAATCAGCAGTGGGTGAGGCAGCAGCAGGCAGAGGCTGCTCCTCATCTGGGAGTACCTCATCCTCTGGTGGTATGAATTCTGGATAAACCTGCTCTGGAATAAACTCTGGTAGAGGTGGTGCCTGCTCTGGCTCCTCCGGGCCAGGCACATAATCGGGAGATGGTGGGGCCTGAAAAGCAGCTACCACATATGCATATGGATCCTCTAGCATCATGGGTGGCCCATCGACCCCTGGAGATCAGATGTCTAACAACCCTCCAAATGAACTGGACACAGCTGTGTATGTAACTGTAGAATCCTTAGAATCTGACATAACAGTATATGAAAATCAAAAATAGCTTATATTAGTATTTAATATAACACTTTTATAGTAATATACATTTACATGATAACATGTATATCAATCCTAAATGCATCTAGTCTTAACCAACTAATGCAACAAGTAGTGTATGTATATATGTCCCGTGAAAATCCCTTTGTATGAATGCAATGTTTGAAAACAGTTATAGTCCAGCAAAAACATTTGACCTGGTTCTCTATAACCTTGGCTCTTGATACCAATCTGTAACACCCCCAAATTGGGTCGCAGCGGAATATGGGTTGGGGGTGGTACTTCATAGATCAATAACACAAGATATATATAAGAACGACCATTAAAAGCCATTTAAAACTGATACATTAGATTTAACAAATTGTTTGTTACAAAAGCCTGAAGCTTCACTTGTTCACTTGTTCAAAATACAAAGATTTCTAGCCCATAACAGATATACAAAATGTAATGCGACAAAATCTTTAATGCATGACATCCAAATCAAAACCACCAATGTATCCCTTGCACCTCGTGCCTTATTGATCCCCTGAAAAACATTGCTTAAAACGTCAACATATTGTTGAGTGAATTCATAGGTTTATAAAATGTATATTGTAGGACCGCAAGATTTCCCCATGATAATGCAACAGATGCAAACATCATAAAATGTAATTACGTTGCCCTAAGCTCATGACTCCAAAGCTCGACATGTATGAAATGCAATATAAATTACCAACATTGCCCGTTATGATGTTCTAACATGCAACATCCTATGTCCGACATGGTATACGTTCATTTGTCCAGTGATAGCTAATCCCCCGAACGGGGATGTCAATTTCAATAGATCTATTTATAACATTCGCGCTCACAATAGTAACTGGTAGTTCATGATTATGGGCTCAGATGGGTTATCTCTACTTAGGCAAACACGTAATCAAGTAAAATGTACACTTGCGTCCAATTTGTAAAACATGCATATGTTTCTCACACCAAAACTTGTAAATCATTGTAAATGTAAAACGTGGGGCTATGAACTCACTTTGAGTAAATGATAATCCAAATATAACAGAAAATGTCACGGAAATGACGGAATGCAACCTAATCCAATATAGGTCGTATAAGTACTAAGCACTTTTATTAACTACTACCATATGCAATTCTATATAGATACATCACAATCTAATTGCGTTTGTGAAATCGTATTTATAAAGTTAAAACGTTTATAAATAGTTGATTAGTAAAAACGACGTAACTTTATCGTTTTAAGCCTGTTTCTTACGTTTCTTACGTCCACGCGTTCGTATTAAGATCAGTTATCAAAATATTACATTTTCATATTTTTGACCTACTGGTGAATAGTACTTTTACTGTTCATAGCAGTTTATAAAATTATTTTTATAGATTTAGTTATCGTAAAACCCGTAAATGTCGTATTTTGCTCGTTTTAGCTTTATTCGTTATAGCTCCGTTTTTAGCGATTCTTTCGAGCACGTCTTTGTTATTAAAAGTTCTATCATATTAATGGTGTTTTCAAAATGTTCATGTCTGAGATGAACAGTAACTTTATAAAAATAGTTTTATAAAAGTATTTTTATACATTTAAGTATATAAATTCACGTAATTCATAACTCCTTCGTTATTGATCGAAAAATTACGATTCTTATTATTTTGGAATCCTAAAAATATGTGTGATCTGAGTAAAATAATAAACTTTATATATCATAAGTATTTTATAACTTGTTTTTATAAAATTTCTTTTATAACGCGTTTAATTAACGTATAACTTGTAAACTACGTATTTTCTTCGTTATTAATCTGTTTTTTGAGTTTCTTACCTTTTTGGAATCGTCATGATACGTAGTATTTTATAAAAATAAAAAATAAATACTTTTACTTTCGAATTCAAACAGAATGTTTTGATATTTTTCATAAAAACATGTTTAGGCTTGATTTTATAACTTTCTTGTTGAGCCACTTGTTACAAATCCTTTACAAACACTATATATCACAAAGTATTACATTCCTAGGGTCCTTAAGCTCCATTAATGTCAAAAATGTCTTCCAAGAATCTAGTCCTTAAACAACACTTATTAAAAATCATAAACTCATTAGTATCTTTTAGTTAACTAGTTTATCCATACAGTTTTTTTACTTAACCAACATTGTAAAATACTTATAATCCCATCATAATATGATATTCACCTACCACATTTAACATATGTAAATGTTCAACAAAAACAAATGATCAAAGTAAAAATCCATTTTACAAGTTCAAAAGTATCTAAATGGTGATTTTGCTATTAGAACCTTATATATACTTATAATGATTATGTTAAGGAACATAAAGAGTTTTAGATGACATTTAATGTGATGTGTGGTGCATGATAACCAAACAAATTCTAAACCTTGTTTAGATTACAAAACCTAGCTTACACAACTTGAAAACCCTAAAAACCAATAAAACCCTAATTTTCTTTTTCTTGCTTCAACACTTGTAAATGCTTAACCAATCCTTGTAAACACTTTAGGTTACTTTAGATATCATGTAGGAATGTGTGTAAATATTACAAATAAAATTTTGTATGGATTTGGTATGAGTTTGGTTTGAGCTGTGGGTTGGGGAGTATATATGAGAGAAAATGTGAAGTTTTTGTTAAGGAAAATGAGAGTGTATGTGTTCTATTTCTAGTATAAGTCCTTATATGTATAATAAGCTAGTCAAAGATGCATGTAAGATGTCTTGGGTCAATGGGAGTAAAACATGGAAGTCTTGGTCAAAAACAATGGGAAGTATGGTTAGGTTTAATGACAAGTGATGTACAAAAGACCAAGTTGAGATTTTTGTGATATTTCTTGATGTGTATACACCTAATCCGGTTTATGCATGTATATATTTAAGATATTTTGTTATTTTTAGGTATTGGGTATAAATGTGGGTATTTGTTGAAGCGTAGAAAAGTTTTGGTGGTTTCGGGAATGCCTAAACGTATTTTATCGCGAAACGTAATCACTTTACGTAACCAATAAAAATAAAATGAACAAAGTTAATAATTATACTAAAAATAATTACTTAACACTTGCTTGATGTAAACATTTAATTGTTTGATGCCCGTTTACATTGAACGATAATTTTTAGCTTACGCGATTTAACTTAACGATTACGATTTAAAAGCAAACGCGTAACAATACTTAAAAATACGCATGGTGAATTTATTGGACGTATTAAGATGACCTTAAAAACACGGGGTGTTATAGTCTCCCCCCCCCCTTTAAGTGAGCCTTGTCCTCAAGGCTTAAGACGCGGCACTTGACGACGGTGCGGTCTTTGTGAAGAGGTGTGGATATTTCTTCCTGAATTGATCTTCGCGTTCCCATGTGAACTCAGGACCTCTCCTGGAGTTCCATCAAACCTTGATTATTGGAATGCGGCTTCGCTTCAACCGCTTAACTTAACGGTCCATCATTTCTACTGGCTCCTTGACAAAATAAAGCTTGTCATCAAAGTGAAGTTATTCCAAGAAAGGCTAATGGTTTGTGGCTTAGCTCTTTTCAGGTTGGATACATGGAACGTATTGTGAACCCTGCTCAGCTCTTCAGGAAGATCAAACTTGTATGAAATAGATCCAACCCTTTCCAACACCTTGAATGGTCCAACGTACCTAGGGTTCAACTTCCCCCGTTTTCCAAAACGTACGACTCCTTTACAAGGCAAAACCTTAAGCATAACTTTATCCCTAACTTGACACTCCATTGGCTTATGCTTTAGATCGGCGTAACTCTTTTGTCTATCTACGGGCTACTTGCATCATTTGCTTGATACTGGTTGTTCTTCTCTGTTGTTTCTTGAACTATGTCCGGACCAGTGAGTTGCACTTGTCCAACCTCGGCCCAACACACAGGTGAACGACACTTTCGACCGTAAAGTGCTTCAAATGGTGCAGCCTTGATGATAACGTGATAGCTATTGTTATATGAGAACTTGACTAATGGCAAATGGTTAACCCAACCCTTTCCAAAGTTGATCGCACAAGCACGCAACATATCCTCGAGAGTTTGAATAGTTCTCTCGCTTTGTCCATCAGTTTGTGGATGGTACGCAGTACTCATATCCAAGTTAGTACCCAAAGCCTTCTGAAGTGACCTCCAGAAATTTGATGCAAACCTAGGGTCGCGATCACAAATGATTGAGACAGGGATTCCATGCCTCGTGACCACTTCCTTTAGGTACATTCTTGCTAGTTTCTCTAGGGGATCAGTTTCCCTCGTCGATACAAAGATTGCAGACTTAGTAAGTCGGTAGACAATCACCCAAATGGTGTCGTAGCCTTGTGACGACTTAGGAAACTTCGTGACAAAGTCCATCGTGATATTATCCCACTTCCATTGAGGTATCTCGGGTTGTACCAACAATCCTGATGGCATTTGGTGTTCAGCCTTGACTTTAGCACATGTCAGACATTTACTAACATAGGTGGCTATGTCGGTCTTCATATTGGGCTACCAATATAGCTTCTTCATGTCTTGATACATCTTGTCGGAACCCGGATGGATATAATATTTTGACTTGTGGGACTCGTGTATGATCACAGTCCTCAAGTCGCCATAACATGGTGACCAACTCCTGCCATAGAGATGAGTTACATCCGCACGGGTGGGGTATGTACTGGCGACGGGTTGCAGGGGCGGGCGCCGCGGCTGGAGCGTGGCTCGGTAGGGGATGTGCGGGCTCGGCAGGGCTGGCGCCCTGGGCGCAGCTCTTCCGGGGCGGGGTGTACTGGCGCTCTGGGTGGGCGGCGGGGCGATGCACTTGTGGGCTCGGAGTCGCTGTGATGGCTGCGCGCTGTGGTGCGGGCTGATGGGGGGGGGTGGGCGGGCGGCTATCGGGCTCGGCTGGTGGCTTGGTTGGTGGGGTGTGGATAGGGCGGGGTGTGTGGGTCGGCTCGGGGGGCTGCTTGGAGGGCTGTTGGGAGGTGGGGTGCGGGGGGGTTGCGGTGTGGCTTGGGTTCTTGCAGCTCTGGCTAGGGGGCTCTGCGGTGGCTCGGGTGTGCCCAGGTTAGCGTGGGGAGGGTGTGCATTTGGGAGGTGTGGGAGCTCTAAAGGATGCTCTTGTAGCTCTAATGGGGGCTGCGCTGTATAGCTGGGGTGTGGCTGGTGCGTCGGCATTGGGTTGCTGCGCCTAGAGTTGGCGGCGCCTCTGGGAGCGGAGGATGGGTGACGGCTGGCCGGCTGGGGCCGACCCACGGGGGGTGCTACGGGGGCCTGCGGCTGCTTTGTTTATGTTGTGATTCTGCTGGTGTTGTGGTGGGGGATTGCTCTCCGGAAGGGGGACGTCGTCGGCGCTGGATGGAGCTCGCTCTTTTCTGAGGGTAGGCGGGGTGAAGGTCGCCTCTCTGCGGGGGGCGCGTCCGGTGCTTGAGAGCGGCGTTAGTGGCAGCTATAACTTTTCCGTTCTAAATTTCTCCGGATCATTAAGTTTTTAAGCAACATACCTCCAACATCTTCGTTCTTGACGTTCTCTGGTTTTCGTGCTTCAGTCTGAGCATTCAGGATTTGTTTAGGAAGGTCCAAGCCAATAGTCATCACTAAGGCTCAAACTCTTAATGGGTTGCTCCACTCCTTCCTGCTCAAAGCATCAGCAACAACATTCGCTTTCCCCGGGTGGTAACGGATCTCACAGTGGTATTCACTGAGCAATTCTAACCAACGACGCTGCCTCATATTCAGCTCCTTTTGATTAAGAATGTGTTGTAGACTCTTGTGATCCGTGAACACCGTACACTTGGTTCTGTACAAATAGTGTCTCTAAAGTTTCAGAGAAAACACTACCGATCCAAGTTCCAAATCATGAGTTGTATAGTTCTTCTCATGAATTTTTAATTGGCGTGATGCATAAGAAATTACTTTCTCTCTTTGCATTAATACAGCACCCAATCCTTTATGCAATGCATCGCAATAGACTACGAAATCTTCGCTTCCCTCAGGTAAAGCCAGAATTGGCGCACTACACAACTTCTGCTTTAATAACTGGAAAGCAGCTTCCTGCTTGTCTCCCCAATCGAACTTAACTCCTTTCTGAGTAAGCTTGGTCATTGACTTGGCAATCTTCGAAAATCCTTCGATGAATCTTCGATAATACCCAGCGAGACCTAAGAATTGGCGAATCTTCGTTGCCGTATTAGGGGATTCCGAGTCCTTTATGGATTCGATTTTGGCGGGGTCCACGTGAATGCCTTGACTATCAATCACGTGGTCGTGAAATTTTACCTTAGGAATCTAATATTAACATTTAGAGAACTTAGCATACAACTTCTCTTTCTTAAGCAATTCCAGAATCTGCTTAAGAATGTTCTTCTTGTCCTTCTTGTTTATTGGGTAGATAGGATTATCGTTAATAAATACAATCACAAATTTATCGAAATTGCGCTTGCACAACGCGGTTCATGAGATCCATCAAATACGCTGCGTGCTGTTTTCGTCAAGGCCAACATGGCATATCTTAGAACTCGTAATGACCATACCGAGTTTTGAACGCCGTTTTCAGAATATCCTCCTCTCGTATCCAAAGCTGGTGATAACCTGATCAAAGGTCTATCTTAGAATAAACACTAGATCCTGTTGTCTGATCAATCACAAAATCTGGTCGATCCTTGGGAGTGGATAACGATTCTTCACTGTCAGCTTGTTTAGTTCCCGATAGTCGATGCACATTCAAAACGATCCATCCTTCTTTTTGACAAACAAGACCGGAGCTCCCCAAGGTGAGGAACTGGGTCTTATAAAGCCCTTGTCGGATAGTTCTTTCAGTTTCTCTAACAACTCTTTCATTTCAGACGGCGCCAATCGATAAGGTGCCCGTGCTACAGGTGCAGCACCAGAGGTAATCAAATCGATTTGAAATTCCACTTGTCGAGTCGGAGGAAGAACCAGCAAGTCCTCAAGGAATACATCAGGAAAATCTTGAACTATCGGTACGTCCTCAAGTCGCTTCTTTTCTGACTTGTCTTCCGTCTCCTTTGTAGTAACGTTTGCCAAAAAGACTGGACATCCTTTTAGCATGTATTCTTGTGTTTTTTTCGTACGATGAAACATGTGCAAGTTGAGCCTCGTTTTCCTTGGTTGCTTCTGTCACCACAAACAATTAGAGTTTCATTTCCCCAAGGGATACAAACGATCTTCTCGACACACCACAAGATTGCCTTGGCACTTACCAACTAATTCCATATACAATTATAGCGTCTGGAAACTACAAGTTCTATGAGATTAAGTCTATTGTTGAATGGGTGGTTCAGGATGTTATTGTACAACCCCTAAGGATAGTGATTCAACCCAATTATTCTCTCTATGCTAGTTCAACGTCATAATAGTGATCTAATTCAGTCGGTGTGATATCATTTGGGAGCTAAATGCGTAGACTCGAAATCCTATCTAGCACTAGTATTCGAATATGTAGAAGCATAGTGGTTGTTTAGAAGGAACGTACCCGTCACGACGTTGGAGTCTGGGTTTGTCCCCGCATGCCCTACCGCATACACTTTGGCTGGAGCATTGCCACCTCCAACTTGGTTACCACAGTTGTTGTTGTTCTTCAGCTTTGGACATTCCCTCTTAAAATGTCCCTGAACTCCATACTCATAGCAAGTAGGCTTCTGACCCGACCCAGTGCCCTTCTGGTTGTTAGCAGTGTTGGCATTGGCGGTACTCCTACAGTCGCGAGCCAGATGGCCAACTCGGTTGCACTTGTGGCATTTAGGAGCACATAGACCATCGTGGTGATAATTGCATTTAGCGCATAGGGGTTTAGATCCCCCGTATGGCTTCTTCTCACAGATCCTGTAGTGTAGGCCTAGCCAATGTTCTGCCTCTTATTCTATTGCTGTTGTTGTTGGTTCTGAGTGTTCCTTGAGGTGTCCTCAAACTTCCTTTTACTCTCTGTCTGGCGTTCAGCAAAAGTGCGGATTTTCTTATCCATTATCTCGGTTGCGATTTCAACTGCATCTTGCATTGTCTTTGGTTTAGACGCCACTACACTCCCATGAATCATGTCAGGGAGACACTCGACATATTTTCTATTTTCTTTTTCTATTCAGATTCTTCGGGAAACATCCTCCCGCACAACAAAGCCAATTCCTGAAAGCGTTGGGTATAACTTGTTAAGTCACTACACTTCACCTTCAGATCCCAAATCTCTATTTCCAATTTCTTGATTTCATTTCGAGGACAGTATTTTTCAGTCATCATTTTCATGAGTGTTTTTCCAAGGTTGAACGTAAGCTGGCATCATGAACAATGTCTTGACCTTGTGTGTTTTCCAACATGTTAAAGCAACTGAATGGAGAGTGCAAGTAGCAAACTTGACTTGATTCTCAACTGTACAATTACTGATGTGGAAAACAGACTCCATTCTTTCAAACCATTGAGATAGATAGGCAAATCCTTCCGTACCTTTAAAGTTTAATGGTTGACATTTGAGAAAGTTAGTGTAAGTACATTCACGGGCAGTTCGTTCTGTCCTTCTAACACCCGCTCTTGAAATATGGCTATTATCGCCATTCGTTAGCATCACGTGCTGCCAAAGCGGCAGTAACGCCTTGGTCAATCATTGCCTGAAGCTGGGCATTAGTGACAGATGTGGTTTTTGTTTTTTTTGGGGCTATGTTTGACCTCGTGGCTCTTTTTGGTGCCATTTTCTTTAATCACAAGAAAATATAATACCCGTTAGATTTTGTAAAATCATAACCATGACATGACATATACACAATAAGTAAAGAGAGATCACAACACACAGTGAAATATACAACTAAATTGAAGTTAACAATGGTGTAACTAAATCGACATTCATTTATAATAAATTCGATTACAGACATGACATAATACCACCATTCCATATATAATTGGAAAACATACATGATTGGTTTGATACAAAATGAAATCTAAACGAATTAGGTTACAAGATAGAATATACAACCTAAAGCCATACTAGCCGGGAGTTACCCGTAATACTTAGTAGGCTGTACAAAATAACTAGCCATAACAAGATATACGAACGGCTACCAGCCTCCTCTAGTGCATCTGGCTGTACAGGACCTTTGGCGGGTCCCTACTGTCTCTCGAACTCTGTCATCTAGGTCTGAAGTCTCTTCAGCAGCTTTAGTGCCTCAATGAACTGTGCCTGTCTCCTGTGGTCCGCTGCCAGCAACTCTGAAATCGCTGCCTTTCTCATGCGGTCCGTTGCCTGCAGCTCTGTAATCACTGCCTGATGTGCTACCACCTGAGTACGCAATGCCATAACCTCAGAACGTGCAAGGTCACTGGCATCTATGGATCGTCCCCAATCCTCTCGAGACATCCTAGCCTCAGCCTCTATGAGCCTAGCAGTACGAGCATTGTACACGGCCTATATCCCTTATTCAGCATGTTGAAGCCGACCAGCCATCAGCTGTCGCTCAGACTGCTCATCATCCAACCTTGTATAGATCTCGTCTGTGTCTTGCCTAACACTAGTGGTAAACTATGTCATCCGTCGACCCAACTCTGTATGTCATTCAGTCGCTGGTGCCCCTAGCATGTCTACGCATCTCATCCCAAGTGTCGGGATCCCTATAAACAGACATCTCATCTCTAGATCCCGCATAATCTCCATGTGTATGGTTAGCAAAAAAACTATAGTCCGTCCTAATACCTCCAGGAGGTCTAGCATTAGGGGAAGACGAGCTCTCTCCTACCTCATATCTTGGACCGAGAGCGATACCTAACCTCTTCTGAGGCAGTAAGGTAACCTCAGGCCTGTCTGCTCTACGGTCAGTAGAGAGTAGATGCAAAGGTGGTGATGATGTATGTAGCAGTATGGTTAAAAGTGGTGGTATCCCCGATGATGGTGCATCTAATCTGATGTGGGAGAGTATGATGGGTTGGTGTAATTGTAATGTGAATGGAAGTAGATGAAGGCCTACAGCTCTCAAGCAGGATTATATGGCGGATCACGATAGCCTAACAGACGAATAGGACTAGCAGGTGGTGATGGAGATATCACAGGTACTGGTGATGATACTGGTAGTGGTGGTAAGGGAATCTGAGGCAGTGGTGATGACCATGGGGAAAGTGGTGATGGTGGTAGAGTAGGTATATCAAGGAGTCTGGCAACCTCTGTATTAGACCAAAATGGTATAGGTGACTCATCTCGGATTGATATCCTAGTAGTAACGCGGTAAGCAAGATGTGGTGGTGGTGTGGCCGCAGACTCGCGGTCTCAATAGGCATCAATCTCCTCAGTAGATGGGGCTCTGATCAACGCTGGTAAGAAACAGCTGTAGAGGTCAGGAAGAAGCTGGGTGCTCCTCTTCCTCCTCATCCTCTCATTATCAACTTCATATCCTCGTCATCATCGATGACTCATCCTCATCTATCACACACGTCTCCTCCGTCGGCAGGATAATAGGCAAGATCATCTCAAGGTCCTCATCCATTCATTACTCCTCCGGATCCCTCCTCGGGATCCGACTTGGAACATAGCACTGGTGAATCAGAAGTAGCGTGAAGACAGCAGCAGTAGGGTTGCTCCTAGCTGGGAGTTTACCTCATCTCTAGGTGCTGAATCTAGATATTAAACCAGCTTTGGATACAAAAGTCTGGTGGAAGGTGGGGTACTCAAGACCCGACACATAATCAAGAGATGACGGTGGCCTGAGAACAGCTACCAATAAGCCCACTACACCACCTACCCATTATGGGTCCATCTAGTTCACGGGTGGTCCATCGACTCATGATGATCCGATATCTAGCAAAAAACCCGAAATGGGTTGGACACAAACTAGTGTATGGTGACCGTGGAAATTCTCAGAATCCTGACATGATGTATCTGAAATCCAAAATAGATTATATTGTTATTTAATATAGTTTTTATTGTATATACATTTATATCATAAAATGTATATCAATCATAAATGATCTAGTCTATCAACTAATGCAATAACTAGTGCTATGTATGTATGTCCGTGAAACTCCCTTTGTATGAATACAAATGTTTGTTTTACGGTTATGTCCAGCAAAAACATTTTGGACCTGGTTCTCTATAACCTTGGCTCTGATACCAATATGTAACACCCCCAAATTGGGTCGCAGCGGAATATGGGTTGAGGGTGGTACTTCATAGATCAATAACACAAGATATATATAAGAACGACCATTAAAAGCCATTTAAAACTGATACATTGGATTTAACAAATTGTTTGTTACAAAAGCCCGAAGCTTCACTTGTTCACTTGTTCAAAATACAAAGATTTATAGCCCATAACAGATATACAAAATGTAATGCGGAAAAATCTTTAATGCATGACATCCAAATCAAGACCACCAATGTATCCCTTGCACCTCGTGCCTTATTGATCCCCTAAAAAAATTGCATTATAAAACGTCAAACTATATTGTGAGTGTAATTCATGGGTTTTTTATAAAATGTATAGTGTAGGACCGCAATATTTCTCCATGATAATTCAACAGATGCAAAACATCATAAAATGTATATTACGTTTTCCTTAAGCTCATGACCACTGAGCTCGACATGTATGAAAAATGCAATATAAATTTGCAACATTGCCCGTGATGATGTTTCTAACCCGCAAATACTATGTCCGACATGGTATACGTTTTTTGTCAGTGATTGCTAATCACCGGAACGGAGAGATGTTAATTCCCATAGATCATATTTATAACATTTCACGCTCCAACAGTAATTGGCAGTAGTCATGATAATGGGCTCAGATGGGTTATCGCTACTTAGGCAAACACGTAATCGTAAATGTGAAAATGTCCTCCATTTGAGTCCAATTATAAAACTTGATTATGTTTCTCACCAATACTGGTTTAATCATTAAAATGTCAAAATATTGGTCTATGAAATCACCTTGAGTTAATGATAATCCAAATACAACAGAAAATACGTCACGGAAATGACGGAATGCAACTAATTAAAATAGGTCGGTATAAAAGTACTCAACACATTTATTAAAGTAATGTCATATACAATTCTATATAGCTACATCACCATCTAATCGTGTTTGTGAAATTATATTTATAAAGTTAAAACGTTTATAAATATCTCAATAGCAAAAACGACGTGATTTCTTCGTTTTATGCTTGTTTCTTATGTTTCTTATGTTCACGCTTTCGTATTAAGACGAGTTATCAAAATATTACATTTTTATATTTTTGACCTACTGGTGAACAGTACTTTTACTGTTCATAACAGTTTATAAAATTATTTTTATAGGATTTAGTATCGTTAAAACTCGTTAAATGTCGTATATTATTTTAATAGCTACGCTTTAGTGATGCTTTCGAGCTCGTCTTTGTTATTAAAAAGTTATATCATATTAATGGTTGTTATAAAAATGTTCATGTCTGAGATGAACAGTAACTTTTATAAAAATAGTTTTATAAAAGTATTTTTATACATTTAAGTATATAAACTCGCGTAATTCATAACTCCTTCGTTATTGATCGAAAAATTACGATTCTTATTGTTTTGGAATCCTAAAAATATGTGTGATCTGAGTAAAATAATAAACTTTATATATCAGAAGTATTTTATAACTTGTTTTTATAAAATTTCTTTTATAACTCGTTTAATTAACGTATAACTTGTAAACTACGTATCTTCTTCGTTATTAATCCGTTTTTCGAGTTTCTTACCTTTTTGGAATCGTCATGAGACGTAGTATTTTATAAAAATATAAAATAAATACTTTTATTTTCGAATTCAAACAGAATGTTTTGATATTTTTCATAAAAACATGTTTAGGCTTGATTTTATAACTTTCTTGTTTAGCCACTTTGTTACAAATCCTTTACAACACTATATATCACATGTATTACATTCATAAGGTCCTTAAGTTCATAATTGTCCAAAAATGTCCAAGAATCAAGTCCTTAACAAGATTTATAAAATCATAAACTCATTAAGTAACTTTTAGTTAACTAGTTTATCCATATACTTTTTATACTTAAACCAACATTGTACAATACTTATAATACCATTATAACATGATATTACCAACCACATCACATATGTAAAAGTTCACAAAACAATGATCACAAGTAAAAATCCATTTTACATGTTTAAAAGTATCCTAAATGGTGATTTTGCTACATAGAACATACATATGCATAAAATCATAGAAGTAAAGATATTAAGTGTTTTAGATGACCTTAATATGATGTGATAGGATGACCAACAAAATCTAAACCCTTGTTTAGATTATAAACCCTAGCTTTCACAACCAAGAAACCCTAATCCAATATAAAACCCTGATTTTGCTTCTCCTTTGATTAACCCTCTTAATCAACCAACAAAGCCTCCAAATCTTCTTATATCACCTTAGATATAGTGTATGAATGCTTGTAAATGTGGTAGGAGAATTTGTATGAATTGTTTGTGTGGTTTAGTGTTGAGTCGTGGCTAGGAGTGAAGAAAAGGGAGAGATTGTGTAAAATTTTGGCTGAGTAAATGAGTATGTGTTTACTTCTTGCTAGTTGCTAGTATATGTACCATAAGGACTAGTCAAAGTAGATAAAACAAAGACCAAAAGACCACAAGTAACAGGGTAGGGGGGCAAACATGTAGAGGGAATTAAGGATGACTAGTGGTCAAAACCACTAGTCATGAGTTAGTCTTTACTAACTCTTGAAATGTAGATGGTCCTTGTGTTTCTTTGTTCCCTTAGATGTAGGTTATCCAATGAAATCAAGGATGGATATGACTAGTTGGCTTTTTGATATTTTTATACAAAATATCTATCATAATTTATAAGATACAAGTTGCATTTTTATTACATAAAGATGTATACTTTAAATGGTAAGTCTTGGTTTGTTTTTCTTGCATAGAATTCGTCCCATATGATATATGTGGGTGTATTTTTAATAAACTTTGGGTATTAGGTATAAAAATGGGTATTTGTTAAAGCGTAGAAAAGTTTTGGTTGTTCCGGGAATGCCTAAACGTATTTTATCATGAAACGTAAACAATTTACGCAACCAATAAAAATAAAATGAACAAAGTTAATACTTATCCTCAAAATAATTACTTAACACTTGCTTGATGTAAACATTTAATCGTTTGATGCCCGTTTATATTGAATGATCATTTTTAGCTTACGCGATTTAACTTAACGATTACGATTAAAAGCAAACGCGTACAATACTAAAAATACATAGTGAATTTATTGACGTCGTAAATGACCCTAAAACATGGGGTGTTATAAAGAGTGATTTGTCAAAACCAGTCACTCCACATTATTAGCCTAAAGTAAGAGAACATGCTCTTGCAAAACCTCATCACATGATTGCATCTTGCAAATCTAGGAATAGTTTAAAGAACATGTCAAAATCAAAACCAAATAAACTTTTTAGTTCAAATGACATGGTTCATAATCACTATCTAGAAGAAGACAAGAAAAAGGCAAAACTTCAAGAAAAAAGTAGGAATTCAAAAACTAGTGTGATGCGTTCTGCTAGATTACAAAAAACTAATAATAGTAGCAAACCAAAACCTAGGAGCACTAATCAAACAGCTAGGAATTGGCCTGCTTCTAAGAGTAGTTGCATAACGATAATTGTTGTGCGCAAAGTAGAACACTCTAGGAATTCTAGTTCTTTTTTGGACTCTAAACATTTTTTTTGCTCGACATGTTAGAAATTTATCTTTAATTCAAATCATGATGCTTTTGTAACAAAACTCCTAAAAGAGGTGAATTCTCATGCTAAGGAACAATCCCATAAGACTAGAAACATAAACAAACTCGTCGAACATAAGAGTCATACTCAAAAGCCTAAATGGCAGATCTCTACATGATAAAAGTTTTCTCCCAATAAGACGTTTGTTGTGCACGAGGAAACAACGACTCCTATATATTTTCTTAGGTGGAAACCCACAGGTAGAATCTTCAATTCTGTTAGTCTTAGGTGGATTCCCACGGGAAAGACTGTTGGAACTTGCCTCAACACAAATGATAGTGAGCTAGGAAAGGAAACATGTTCTCCTAACACTGATTTGTGCAAACTCTTCTTCTTTGAGTGCAGGTACTTCAATGGCTTCCGAACCTATTTCTTCAAAGGTTTCATCTAATGTAAATATTTTATCATCTTCTTCTTTATATAAACAATCCATTTTCAATTATTTTAGAAACTATTTTTGAAAAAAGAAAATACAAAAATAGAAAATTTCAAAAAGAAAATACAAAATTAGAAAAATATAAAATACCAAAAAGAATCTTCTCGACATGTCTCTTGGCATCAATAATATTTACATACTTAGAAATGTCAATTAATATTAACACGGGTATGTAAATAAAGTTTGAACAAGAGTTCAAACGCTAAACATGTCCTTTCTAATTTTCTTTATGGCTTATGTAGAATTCAATGCATAACCCGAACTTTAAAGAAAGGAAAGCTTATCTTTAAAGATAACTTATCCTAACAACAGGAAGAGCAATCTTCTCGGTCTTGAGCTATTTTGACAAAACATTCAAAGTTCTGAGCTCAAGATTATGACTTCTGATTAATTCTGACCAGAACTTGATTTTAAAAGTAAAGAAAATTATACGCTTAAGTGCGCTTTATCTTAACAAGAAGAGAAATCTTCTTCCTCCTAAGCATTTTTTCAAAAAGCTTATTGCTCATGACACACGACTTCTAAGTAAATATCATCTTAGGACTCGTTCTTCAAATAAATGAAAGTATGCACTCATGTACATATATCCTTACAACGAGAAGATAACAACTTCTCAGACTTGAGCTGACACAAAACGTTAATTCAAAGACATTCAAAGTCTTTAGAGCTCAAGTAAAATTGGTTTCCAAAACCGTTGAACATAATTTTTCAAGAAGTTTTCAAAAGGTTTTTCAAAATCTTTCAAAATTGTGTGTTTAACACTCCCTTCTCACGAAACTTTCAAAGGTCGAATCATTTTTAAAACCAAGTTTTAATGCTTTTAGACACATTCTTCAAATGTCTATTTTAGTGTGTCTAAAACATTTCAAAATGTTTAAACAAGTAAAAGATGTTAAATGTCAAAAATATTCTAACACTTATTTAGTTTAAACATATAAAAGTGGCTCAATCTTGATTTCACATGGAATTTTCATTGTCATAACCATATTTTATCAATGTCCTATATGTGGTGTCATAAGTGTGAAATTGAGGGGGAGCAAAAAAAATGTTCCAATAATTCATGCAATATATGTGTTATCATTTTTCTCCCCATGAATTCTTTTTCATGTCTCAAATTTTAATTAATTGGTATGAAAATACTAAGAGATTAGTCATTTTCATAGGGGGAGAAAATATGATCAATAATCAATAGTTTAAATGCAGATAATTAATTCTTTCCTCCATCTGTGAAACCATTTTAAATATCGATGCACATGTGTAGGGGGCATTTCAAAAGAATAAAACTCTTAAAGTGTTAAATGTTTTGATTTATATCAAACACTTTGATTGATTTTTAATAGTTTTATGGTTTTGATCGCTATACCCAACAACCAATTAACTCACAACGCTGATGAAGTCATAAGGTGGTTAAGGTTAAGTATTAGTCCTATGATCTAACCAGAACCAGAGGGATATACCCATGGACATTTCATAGTTAGATTAGAAGTCCTTAGGTACGATTTGGAGATGGATGGGAAAAGGGAATAATGTTGACTAATACATGAGTTATCACCGAAACAATCACAACATGGTGATATTAATGACGTCTTGGTAAACATTAAGAGGTTAAAGAATGAAAAATAAATGTAAGGATAAAGGCTGAAAAGAAAGAAGCCCTCCATATAATTTAGGTAGAAATTGGGTCAATACATAAACTATCAGAATCACAAAGATGATGTCTGGTATTGAAGAAAGTCGTCATGGACTCGGTGATGCAATGCATAACCATTCACAGCTATTTAAGTTTCTCTCAAAAGATATTTGTCTCATTTGTCACGAAGATACACACGTTATCTATTGACATCTCACTCTAAGATTGTTGATATTAAAAAGGTGGCAGTCAGCTCTAGCCTCCGATCACTAAAACCAAAATGCACTAATCGAGTCTAGAGCCAAAAAAGATCATAATATAAATCTCATTAGGACATAATGTCAAAATACAATTGGTGAACACCATTAAGTTCACAAGCTGTAATAAGAGTCCTACGCATTATCCTTGTGATCTTGCCAGAACATTTAAAGTGATACTCTTTAGTATTTCACAGTGACAAATGAAAATCCCTCTAGTGTCAACATCACACAGCACTGCGGTAGGTGACTTACGAGATTCGTCAAGAATCAAACTTGTGCAAACTGGAAACCAAACGTGGCCCAGATAATAAGAATTGATAAAGTCTAGAGTTATTGATGTTTACTTCAATGTATACTTCAATGGCTCACCTATATTCGTTGTTATCCTATCTCGAATAGGGATCTAAATTTATAAACGGCTGTGGAATATCAAAAAGTTTTGTTAGCGTCTTTAGACCTATCGGCTTTAGATAAACCACATTTCAAGCTGGAAAGCTATCAAGGAGATTCATCTAACAAATTAAATCCTGATGACGCAGGTATAATATTTATATTGTCAAACGGTCCTCACAAAACCATGGGTTAAAGTTACCAAACGCAAGGAATGCACGAGACATTCTTCTATATCTGTGTTTATTTGCTAACCGAAACATGCAGGTAACATAAGACGTAACCACCTCATATCCAACAAATTCAATATCATAGCCACATGCTCATATACAAGCTTAAAAGATTCAAATGACAAAGATGAAAGCTTAGTTCAAACAAAGATACTCTTCCACAACTCTGACATTAAAAGAGGAGTCTGATAGCTTTCAAGAAACGTATGAGCATGTTGGTCGGCATAAGATGATGCAAGATTTAAAGATCTTGAAACAGAAAGTCAAAAGATAAAGGCTCAAGATTAAAGATCAAAAAGCATAAAGGAACAAGTCTACTACAACAAAGTTCAAGACAAAGACCAAGGCAACAAGAGTTTAAAGATATTGTAATGTCAATGATCGCTCCTTTAGGGGAGATTATTAGCCTTAAAATATTAAGGCAAACAAGAAAGTCACGGTCATTCTAGATTAGGTCTAGTTGTTGTGTCTTATGTAACTTTGTATTAATGTAATAAGCTATGTAACGGATCCTGGCTCAAGGTTTAACCGAACATTGTATAGGTGATGGGCCTTAAGCCCAACCAAAGCCAAGCCCGACCTAAGTTATCAAACCCTAGGGCATCACATAGTCAAGTGATCCTATATAAACCCCTCTCCTCATGTGGAGAGGGTGTTGATGGATAATTCTTCCTTCCTTAATCTAATCAACCTTCTTCCTCTTTCTCTCTCTAAGTTATCTTTTTCTCTATATAATTCTTCTTATTTTCTTATCTTATGCGTGAAATAAGTTAAATAGTTAGACCGACATACACCTCTTGTTATCAGAAACACAAGCTAATAACATCATAAAACTTTACACATATTATAAGAAACCTTTAAGACACTTTACATCATCAAGCTTATTTCATCAGAAACCTCTATAAAAAACATAAGCTGAAAACATCAGTGACATTTACAGATCTTATAAGCATCCTTTAAGACACTTCACATCAGCAAATCTTATTTCATAAACAACCTCTATATTAGTTACCATTAAACCCATTTTATCAAATTTCATAGATGGGATAATCTTAAAAGTAATTACAAAACAAAATTGTTGGCAAACAAAAAAATTACACCCTAACTCGCTAAGTTCTTAGTCAGCACAGTTAAATCTTATTTTAGTTTGACATGCAACCCAATTAAAAGTCCTTACAATCACCAAGATGTTGATGTTACTACATATATATACTTGGACTACAATAGTACTTAACAACCCCATCACCTAACAACGTAATGGGGCCCATGGTCGTTCGGCTTTTAAGGTCCAAATGGGCTTGAGCCGCCTAAGACAAATGGTACTTGTGGTTAACCCGAACACATAAAACCCCATTAGAAATGCTGGAAAATACATCTTTAGGTAATTTAAAGAGCTCCTCTCGTTTGGCAGTGTATTGGAAGAGAGAATGCCCGGTCAAATACAGGGACTTTACCGCAAGTGCTAATATAGGTACATGGGGTCTGGTGCACCAGATGCCTACCGTAAAATCACCATATGTCCTTGGTCTTTTAAGCAGGCTAATAATCCCTACAACTACATTGAATAGGCTCACTCGCGATAATTTTGATCAGTAAATATGCATCAGAGTCTTAGTTCCACATATAGGCGGCAACTTCAAGCCATTGGCTTAAGATAGGTGGCTCTCATGTTTTTCGCTAACGGGTCCAAAAACTAAAATTCAAAAGAGGGTCAAATATGCTTATGGTCTTGGTTTCACTTAGTGTAATGTTATTTGCAATTCGAATGGTTAATAGAAAGCTTTAAAATTAAGGACAAGAAGTGTGTGAGGTCAAAACTAACAATGCCAGTACCAACAAATGACCTGTGTAGACCCACTTCCGATCTACCATTAGTGCATCTCTTGTTTCATGGTTTTACGTAATTACGTTTAGGATCTAATACCCGAATATCGTTCAAAATATTTGCTGATAAATAATGAACCAAAAGCTATTATTAATATATTAAACTTACATGAGTTACTAAAGCGTCATATTCTTCAAGAGAGATGGATGTCAAAGTGCAAGACTCGTCCATTCTTCCTTATCAATCTTGTCACTGACTTTTGTATTAGCCTCCTCAAAGTAAAAGGATTGATTATTTTTTGCAAAAACATTATGAAAAGTAGGGAGCAAAAATTTCCAAAACTAAAAATATGAATAGTCTGCAAGATTTGTCTCCATGAACTTGATACCATGTCAAGGCTAATTAATCTCACTTATGTATTATGGGTCAATTTAGGTTATACTTTACTGCCAACTGTTCAAATGGATAGAACTTAAAATTAAATAAATGAAACAGGTCAAATGGTTTAAAATTAGAAACCGAAATCATCAGCATCATTCAGCAACCCACATCATCAAGACGCACTCCACTAGAAACACTTCATCAAAAACCCATAATCAGAAACCCATCATCATAACCCCTGATGACATCGAATAACGTCTATTTTATAACATCATTTATCCTATGTTGTTAACCCATTTTGTATAATTATTGCAAAGACTTGTTACTTAATCATTTATATTTGAGAATTGCAGTAATTATAGAGTAATTGGTGAAAGTTAGCAAAAGGCGCGCATTCTAGAGCTTAAATGAAGATATTTTGAAGATTACTAGTATGAAGACCAATACGCCGTATCCATCAAGGAAGATACGGCGTATCTGCGCCAACACTCACCAAAGACCACATGAGAATAAAGCTCAATACACCGTATCCAGAGAGACTCAATATGCCGTATTCAAAATATGGAATCAATATAATATTCTGGAAGATATCAAGCGTGGTCCCTACTCCAAGAAATCCCCAATACGTCATATCCAATACTTGGATACGCCGTATCGAACCGACTTCCAGACCTTATAAATAGAAAACTCAAAAATGAGTTTTAAGTGTGCTAAATCATATTCTCGATACCTAAACCATAAAAGTTGATTTTCAGAGGAGAAAAAGAGCAGAAGAGGTCGAGCAACGTTATCAATTCCATAGGAGACATCGTGTAATTCCATATACTTTAGTAATCGTTTAGTTTTTGGTATCATTCGTTAACTCGGTTAGTTTACCTTGGCTAAATAATTGCTCTTGTATTTATTATGACGTTTGAAGGCTAATACCTTCGGGTATTAGCCATTATTATGAAGATCTGAATGTTTGGTATTTGTTTATCTTGATTTCTTGATTTATCGTTGAATGCTTGTTTATGTTTATCAATTTATACTTGTTTACGCGCTTTTGTATGCGACCTATCATTCAACTGGATCTAGTGATACGGACCAAGTAGATCTAGAGTCTGGGATAGCTCTCCATATAGTAATTTATACATCTAGAATAATAGGATCATAAATATTGTCCTTCTAAGTCTGTGTCTAGGATACGCTTCGGGCTTAACTAGTTAATTGGATATTGCTAATGGTTTATTGATCGTGTTGACTAGCAGGTGACCTAGATAATTCAACAAGTAACATTTTGATTCTATTGGATAGTTAGACAAGTAGACTACTAGTATATAAACTACCATTAAGCGGTAAGTGGGTAAAGTCTCTATGAGCTAGGGTTTAACAAGATCACCATTGCTTTAATCCCTAAGATAGATTATAATCAGCAAATAAGGATGCTTTATGCTGATGCTTTAATTGTGACAAAATTAATGTGTCTAGGTCTTAGGATGATGTAACGCTTGTGTCTAGGTCGTTGCACTTAATAAACAAACCAACTTTCTAATTGGATTAATAATGGTTAATACAGTTTTCTTATATTTGGCTTGACCTCTCTTTTATCTTTTGTTAATTAGCTCGCGTGGGTTAAAGTGCCTTGATCTGATTGTAGTCACCAATCAAACCGCGCCAGTCTCTCAGGCTGAAAACCCCATTTTCCCGTTAGAATTAGGATTTAGACTAACATAGGTTTAGAATATGATAGAATTAATATAGACTAGACAACCAAGATATTAATTAAATTGATAGATTTAACCTCGCTTCAAGTGTTCGACACCCTACTTACCTCGAAACCACTACCGATTGGGTACACTGCCCGTTAAAGTGTTGTTTTTGGTTTAGTCGGCAAAATATAAATTTAAAACTTGAATCAATAAAATATACACCACACAACGACACAATCCAGTTTTTGGCGCTGTTGCCGGGGAGTGAAAATTAATCTTGATTTTTATTTGATATTTTGGTTTTTAACATTAGATTAGATTTAACCCTTAGGATTAGTGTAATTTAGATTAGTGTATATTCTTGTATATTCTGTAAATTTTGTATATTTGTCTTTAATTGTTTGCTTGTATATATTTGTGTTTAATTGTTTGCGTATTTAATTGTTTTTCTTAATACACTGTTCTGGTCGATAGCTAAATACGGCGTATCCACTTCCATCGGATACGGCGTATCTAACTTTCTGTCTAATACAGCGTATTCATTCAACTGATTAATATGGCATATCCACTTCCATTGGATACGGCATATCGATCATCTGAAACAGAAATCTTGGTTTTCCTATTTGATTTTCATGCCAAAAATTTTTCTATCTTCAGAACAAATCCTACTGATTGTTTATCCCATGTTTCAGGTAGTGCATGACAAAGAGTTCTACAAACGAACTATTTACACCTTACAAAGAACCTGGACGAGAATTTCGATCATCAAGGAGACACTTCAAGACTCTAAGTCTTAATGAATTGAGGTCGCCTGATTTCAATCTACTTTCTGACCAAGAATACTCGGAGGAAGAAGAAGCGGAAGCAATGGCGGAAACCATGAAGCAATACATAAGCAAGACCCAAACTGACTATGGATCGGGAGTCGCTAGGCCTAAAATTGATAACAAAGATCAATTTGAACTGAAAGGCCAATTTCTTAAGGAGCTTTAAAAAAACACATTTAGCGGTTCGGATAAAAACCATTGAGAAAGTTCTCAAAATCGTTGACTTATTCCATGTTCCAAACATCACTGTGGATCAACTAATGCTCCGAGTCTTCCCTATATCCTTAACTGGAGCCACAAGTCGTTAGCTAAGAAATGAACCAACTGGTTCAATGAAAACTTAAGAAGATCTTAAAACTAAGTTTTTGAACAAATATTGCCCACATGCTCGATCTGCGAAGAAAATGGAGGAAATCAACAACTTTCAGCAAGAACTAAATGAAACCCTTTATCCAGCATGGGAGCGCTTTAATGATGAAGTGTCCTCAACACTATTTGACCAAGATACAGGAGGTAATTTTGTTCTACAATGGGTTGGATGTTCCAACACGACAGATTCTTGACTCAAGAGGTGCCGTTCTAACTAAGACAGCTGCAGATGCTAAAACGACCATCCAAGAAATAACAGAATACTCTCAAAAATGGCATAATGGAACATCTAGAGGAAGAAGTACTGAAACTTCTGACAGACTGTCTTCTATACAAGCACAACTAAACAATCTAGGAAGAGAGATCAAGAAGGTGAATGAAAAAGTTTATGCTGCTCAAGTTGGATGTGAACAATGCAAAGGACCCCATTACACCAAAGATTGTCCACTAAAGGAAGAAGGGAAAACTCTAGAAGAAGCTTACTACACGCAATTTGGTGGACCTTTTCAAGGTGGGGGATATAGAGCAACAGCTCCAGGATTTTATCAAAGGAACAACGTAAATCCTTCGTACCAAGAGCGAAGGCAATCTATGGAAGATACCCTGAGCAAATTCATGAGTGAGTCAGCAAAAAGACACGAAGAAAATTCTAATTTGATTAAAGAAATCCGAGCTACGACAGATGCTGCCATAAGGAACCAGGGAGCATCAATCAAAACTTTAGAAATTTAAATCGGGCAAATGAGCAAGGTGCTACAGGAGAGAGGATTTAGAAGCCTACCAAGCTCAACTGAAACAAGCCCGAGAACCAAGTCAAGTCGATTTCAACCACTATTGAAGCTGATTCACACTCGATACGTCGTATTGGATCATCCCAATATGCCGTATTCACTAGACAGTATAGTAAGTCCAGACAAACGACGGTTCCTTTTCTAAGTCGTTTAGATAATCATTACTGTAAAGAAGAAGAGGAGAACTATGGACCAAAATTCATGAAAGCTTATGGAGCTTCACATATCAATAACGTCATACCTCGAAAGGAGAAAGACCTAGGGAGTTTCACTCTACCTTGCTTTATTAATAATGTTTGCTTTGACAATGCCCCTGTTGACTTAGGAGCTAGCGTTAGTGTTATGCCTCTATTGACATACCTTAACTTAGGATTAGGCGAATTAGCTCACACTAAGTTGACAGTGGAATTAGTGGATAGGACAGTGAAATATCCAAAAGGAATTGCTAAAAACGTACTAGTAGGTATTGGTAAATTTACTTTCCTAGTAGACTTTATAATTCTTGATATGCCCGAGGATATCAAAGTGCCCTTGATCCTCGGAAGACCATTTTTGTCTACCGCCCGTGCTAAGATTGATGTTTACAAAAGGAAGATTACTTTAAGGGTCGGGGAAGAAAAGATTATTTTCAAAAGTGTTAAACCTGCTAGTAGTTTAATTAAGAGGGTCTACATGCTAAGTTTGAGAGAAAGAATGGAACTTGATTTAGAAGCTAGGCTTATGGGAGAGACTTTGGTGTTAAATAGATCACTAGACCCTTTCTTGGAAGATTACATTGAATTAAATGATTTAAATGAACCGTTTGAGCTTAGGAGAAATCAAGGAGATGATTTAATACCCACCATTGAGGAAGGTGAGGTAATTGAGGAATTTAGAACTAGGGATAAAGATCTTGATACTGGAATTGATGATTACCCTAGTTATTGCGACTCTGATAAGAAAATCCACATAGACTGTGCTCACAACTTAAAGTTTTCATGCATGATAGGATTTGAATTTACTCACGCTAACTTTTTCCCATTATTGTATGTCAATGTGATGTCCAAAAAGTTTCATAACTCTATAATGAAAGATAAGATGGTGTACAAAGGGGATAATGTTGTAGGAGCCTTAATGAGTGTGCCTATTTTTGTTGGAACCTTTTCTGTTGTAACAGATTTTGCAGTTTTAGAAAATATGGAGGATTATCGTGATGAAGGAATGGGCGATGTTATTTTTGGCGAACCGTTCTTAAGAGAAGTTGGAATTAAAGCAAGACGGTTTGAAGGGATGATTACCCTTTACAAAGGTAATGATGAAGTAACTTACCAAATGGTGCGATCACATCCGAGGTTTAAACGCCACACTAATGAGCAATGCAACAAGATCCCACCATTACTGAAGGTAAGTGAAGTGGATAAGATGAATGGAATCTCGCATGCATACCAAAAGCTTAAAGGGTTCTACAAAGGAGTTTTGAATCTAGGATCCGATTACATTCGAAATACGAAGATGGAAGAATGGCTCATACGCGGGCACATTAGCATGCATGAGATGGAATAAAAGGAAGCTGAAGAAAAGTATAACTTAAAGACTTCGCTGTAAACAAAAGTGCTTCTCGGGAGACAACCTGAATTGTTATTTAATTTTATCGAGTCTGTCTTCCTAGACATCAATATGGCGTATCCGCTCTATATCATGCGGCATATTGATTATCTGGATGTTATCAGTCTTTATTTTTATTGCACTTTAAAAATATTATTGTCAGATTTAGAAAACGGCGTATTCACTAACCTGATAAGTCGTAACCAGACTTACCAGTATTTTGTTTAGTTTAGTTTAAATTAACCATAAGTACCAAGATAGGAATGCACATGTTTTTCTTATATTCTATACAGGACCTCTCAAAAGAAATATCGACAAAGTTGGTGGAATGCATATTTTCTAGAATTCTATGTGTGTGTTATTCGTGCTAGGATTCAGACGCTTTTCCAGCACATAATCTTGCTCATAAAAGCAACTTGGAGAATCTACCGAGCAAATATCAGGGGAGTTTTCTCATTCTAATTCTTTTTTAATTCCTGTATTTAATGTTTTATCGATACAACGAGGACGTTGTATAATTCAAGTGGGTAGATGAAATTAGAATGTTTACTTGTCTTATTTTTCACACTAAAATGCTTAAATAATGCTCATATTTAAAAAATTTTCAAGCATACTTTTGTGAAAATTACATGTTACATAACCCGCACACAACAACCCTTGTTAGATATTGTGAGAATTTAACCTATCTGTTTCCAAATGTTTACCAAAATTCCACAAAATATGAGTATGCCGGTGATGTTGTAGACTTTAGAATTTTGCTTGGTATATCACTCAAGACCACAGTGATGAGTACTACGGATTTGGATGGAGTAACTTTTTTAAATTAGTAAATTTTAGGATTACACCCAAATTACCTTTACATGTTGCTTATTAACTAACTAAACCGATTAGTTAACCTCCCATTTAAACCCTTTTCCACTCTCATCTTTAGAGTGATGATCCACTAGAACAACCCGTAGAGCAAATCCTTTAGGAATATTACACCAACTATTTGTTTTGTTACACCCTTACACCTTAACCTACCCTGTTAAATTAAGTTTAATTTACAGTTGCTAGTTGCTTAAAGTGTAAAAGTTTGTATTTCCTGAGTCTTGTGTCATTTTCTATCTTTGGTGCGGTTTGAAATTTGCACATTGCAAATGAGAATGTATATTAGTAGTCAAAACTCATGTGATTTTACTACCATCACAATTAATGGTGAGTTTGAAGAATGAAGAACTATCAAAAAAATTGTCCAGAATTATTATAATCGTGAAGATGGTGAAACTACACCGAGATTTGATGTTTTGTTAGTAAAAAAATCGAAAAAATGAGAAAAATACAAAAAGAGAGAGAAAAATGTTTGAAGATAATCGTTTCACGAAGAGCATTACCGAAGGAATTACACAAAGGATCGATTATTCGTTGATACGTCTAAAAAATCAACTATGTAGAGTATTGTACAAAGTGGAAGATATCGCCACTTGCCTTGTAGAGTATGTAATGTTTTGGGATGATTGGGAAGTTGACCGTTACGGGAACGCCAACTTAGGTTGTTGTTTTTGATCGATGATCAAGACGTTGTAAATAGTTGTGTCTTTTTCATGGTAACGGTCAGGAAAAAGTGTCTAGCAACTTGTACTTTAGTCTTAATCTATTTGTTTCTTGATTTTTATTTAACAACAATTTACTTCCCTCTCACCTGATGATTAGCCGCTGGTTTTACGCGAATGAGGACTTGTTCGAGCGTGCATGTCTATTCCGTCGTTACGGCCATGTATGCATGTCTTAGCTGCCTCGTTGGTTTACGACTTTTGGTAAAAGTTAGAAGGTTCCTACCCTATATCATTCTTCATCCTAACCGTTTGTTAAATTTGAATGAGGATGTGATTGAACACATATGTCTATTCCGTTGTTACGGCCATGTATGTGTGATTCAGCTGCCTTGTTGGAGTGGTACTTCTTGTGAAAGATTGTAGAATGATTTACCGTATGCCTTTCCATACAAAAACCCATATTTACCTTTATAAACTTGTTACTCCTTAGCTTTAGTGGTGGAGATGTGTATCCTTGCCAAGCTTATGATAGAATACTCGTCACGACTGAGCAATTGAGCGAATTAGTTACATGTTACCACATAGATTAGTTGAGTGATTTGAGTATTTTCATCTTCCTATTTCGTGAGGTGTTTGGTTGTGTACTTGTAATTGATCGAATAAGTGATTTAACGGAAAATATCCTTAGGGATACATTTTTATGAACTTCTAAAGGCTACTTGAGGAAAAGTAGGATTCAAGTGGGGGGATATTTGATGACATCAAATAACGTCTATTTTATAGCATCTATCCCATGTTATTAACCCATTTTGTATAATTATTGCAAAGAATTGTTACTTAATCATTTATATTTGAGAATTGCAGTAATTATGGAGTAATTGGTGAAAGTTAGCAAAAGGTGCGCATTCTGGAGCTTAAATGAAGATATTTTGAAGATTACTATTCTGAAGACCAATATGTCGTATCCATCAAGGAAGATACGGTGTATTTGCGCCTGCACTCACCAAAGACCACAGAAGAATAAAGCTCAATACGCCATATCCAAAGAGACTCAATAGGCCGTATTCAAAATATGGAGTCAATATAATATTCTAGAAGATATCAAGCGTGGTCCCTACTCCAAGAAATCTCCAATACGCCATATCCAACACTTGGATACGCCGTATCGAACCGACTTCCAGACCTTGTAAATAGAAAACTCAAAAACGAGTTTTAAGTGTGCTAAATCATATACCTAAACCATAAAAGTTAATTTTCAGAGGAGAGGAAGAGCAGAAGAGGTAGAGCAACGTTATCAATTCCATAGGAGACATCGTGTAATTCCATATACTATAGTAATCGTTCAGTTTTTGGCATCATTCGTTAACTCGATTAGTTTACCTTGGCTAAATAATTGCTTTTGTATTTATTATGAAGATATGAATGTTTGATATTTGTTTATCTTGATTTCTTGATTTATCGTTGAATGCTTGTTTATGTTTATCAATTTATACTTGTTTACGTGCTTTTGTATGCGACCTATCATTCAACTGGATCTAGTAAAGCGGACCAAGTAGATCTAGAGTCCGGGATAGCTCTCCATATAGTAATTTATACATCTAGAATCACAGTTACATAAATATTGTCCTTCTAAGTCTATGTCTAGGATACGCTTCGGGCTTAACTAGTTAATTGGATATTGCCAATGGTTTATTGACCGTGTTGACTAGCAGGTGACCTAGATAATTCAACAAGTAACGTTCTGATTCCATTGGATAGTTGGACAAGTGGACTACTAGTGTATAAATTGCCATTAAGCGGTAAGTGGGTAAAGTCTCTATGAGCTAGGGTTTAACAAGACCACCATTGCTTTAATCCCTAAGATAGATTATAATCAGCAAATAAGGATGCTTTATGCGGATGCTTTAATTGTAACATAATTAATGTGTCTGTGACAATCCGTCAATTTCAGGTCGTTATTTTATTCTCGAGTATTAAATATATCTTTCAATTTTATGTTGAGATATGAACTCACGACTAACCGGGAAAATTAGGGCTTGCATTTGTAATTTATGTAACGTTTACGAAGAACCGGCAAATGCTACATTAAGCATTGACGTTTATATTTTCAAAATGCCGTAGAAATAATTTTGTTGCATTCGTTTTTATTTTTCGTGTCTCGTACTATTTTTACGTTTTACGAAAAACGACTACAAATCGTACCTTTTTAAATATCAGACTTTGATAATACCCGTATTTACAAATTATGGGGCAAGTTATACAACTCACCCCACTTAAATCACACCCCATAGGGGCGGCAAAACCAAAGAGACAAGTGTCCTCTTGGTGTTGATTCATGCAACACTTGCCAACACTTGGAAATAACACTCTAAACATACATAAACCTAGCTTTGACTAACTATTACACATACAAGTCATATTATCACTCAAAATCTGAATTTTTCTCTCCCTCTCATCCTTTTTGATGCCACATATAACACCAAAATCACCAATTCCATAAATATTTCAAAGAACAAATAATAAGCACAATAGTAAAGATGATATCCAAGTATAACCCTTGTATTTTGGAGGTGATTTAAAGGAGTATTCAAGAAGAGTTATACACAAGTAGGGCTGAGATTATAAAAAGATTTTTATAAAGTTCATTGGTAAAGAAAATGTGTCAAGATTATTTTGGGAAGATAAGGCCTAGAGTTGAAGCTTCCAATCAATCAATGTATCTTAATTTGCTCAAATGTGATCTTTCATACCCTTCCTTGTTGTAAAAGTTTCATGATATCTTTTTTATGTTTTCTTTTAATTTTCAATTGTATATGTACATGTATGATATTTGATGATCAAGTAACAAAAATGGCCATGCATGTATAGATCTAGGTTAATTATAGCTAAAATAGTCATCTAAAACAAGTAAAATGATCATAAAATTTATAGACTGTAATGAACAGTAGGTTTTATAAATTTCTACAGGTTATGAGGAGGTTGGATTTGAAGTACGATTAGGTTAGTAGATAATCCATTAGTGGACACTAGCAACTTGGATGATTTCTAGAAAGTAAATATTGAGTGAGATATGACCAAAACACCAAAACTATTGGATATCTGACCTTGCTGTACAGATGGTATAAAATGTCACATTTACGGACTGAGTTGGTTAAAAAGTTAAAACTATGAGACCTAGATAAAATCATTTAGATTCTGAACCAATTGGATAGTCAACCATCTCCTTGTGGTTTGTAAATGGCATCAAAAATGGTGAAAGTGAAATTTCAGTCCAAAAAGCTAATGTGACCTTTATGTATAAAAGTAACCATATGTATAAATATAACTAAAAGATGTACTAAAATGAGTTTGAATCTGTAAAGTGGACTTAAAAATAAATCCAAGCATATAGATATATCATGGGGTTGTTATACCAATTACAGGTTTATAATTATGAACTATTTTCCGTAACATAAAAGTTATAACAAAATTTACTACCACCCGAACACTATACTAGGTAAAGCGTATTTTGTAACTAAACCTAGTCTAACCCACTTTCTTAGGAGTTTTAAATACTACATACTGATAATAAATATATCCCTACCCGAGAACCACAAAGTTTATAACAAGAGTCATTTATAAGTTTAAAATGGGCAAAAGGCCTTATTGGAACCACAAGCCACAGTGTAACAAATTGGACTCTATGGACTTAGCTTTAGGCCCAATCCACTTGGACCTAACTAATGGGCTAGGACCTGGTCTTTGAGTAATAATATCATATAATAACTTAATGGGCTTGCTTAATAGGCCTATTGGGCTTTTTGAGCTAATTTAGACAATACTAGTAAAATGGCTAATAAAAACAAGCTAAAAACCTAGAAAACTCTAAGTGTGAAATAAATATGTTGCAAGGGCATGATCATCATATAAACTACATGTATACATATACTTATTTAATTTATGAGTTTTCGTTAATTTTTATCGACTAGAAACCTAAGACCCGTTACAATTTGTATAGGTCTTGGTTGATTGACGCGCCTACTTCCGAAGTTTTTATTCATCGATATTCTCATCCGACATCACTAAGTGAGTTCATAGCCTCGCATTTTTACACTTTAATTGTTTTATAAACCCGCGAGGGAGATAACATGCTTGTTTTTAAAATAGAACACAAGGGAGATTGTATGCTAGTTGCCTCGATTATTATTATAAGTTAGCTTAACTCGCTAGATAAAAGACCTGCGGAAATCATGAATTGTTAACTACCGGGAAATGGTAGACGCTTATACATGAAATAGTACTATTTGGAGGCTGCCACCTCCAATCCGTGACGACTGGCTATCGTCAAGTGTCGGGAATATGACACAACGGATGCGTTGTATAGAGAATAATATGCACTCATAGCGAGGGTGTATAGTAGGCATACCTTGTTGGGAACCCCAACATAATTAGATGGTAACGTTCAATGTCATGAGACTTATAAATAATCCCCCGATATAACTTTGTTTGGCCACATCGTTATATCCTGATGAATATTGAGAAATGATACTTGTGTTCGGAAATTTTATTGTTTATATATATAAACTCTATGGATTCACTCAACATTATTGTTGACGTTTTAGCATGTTTTATCTTAGGTCCTTGAAGGTAATTCGGCGATGGAGATTTTGGTTGTCGCTTATGAAAACCTAAATGTTTTGAAGGCCCATTAAATAAAAGTCATTCGAAGATGATTTGCAAATATGTTGTATTTAAAAACGTCTCTTTTCGAGTCGTTTTCTATGCTTGAGTTGTTATATTATGACGTAGCACCCCAAATGACTCTTCTGCTGAGATATATAAAAATGGGGGTGTTACTGTGTCTAGGTCATAGGATGATGTAACGCTAAGTCTTAAGAATGATATGCCACCTCAAGAAACTTAATAAACAAACCAACTTTCTAATCGGATTAATAATGGTTAATACAGTTTTCTTATATTTTGCTCAACTGCTATTTTATCTTTTGTTAATTAGCTCGCGTGGGTAAAAGTGCCTTGAATTGATTGTAGTCACCAACCAAACCGTGCCAGTCTCTCATGCTAAAAACCCCTTTTCCCGTTAGAATTAGGAACTATGACTGACATAGGTTTAGAATAGAATAGAATTAACATAGATTAGATAACCAAGATATTAATCAAATTGATAGATTTAACCTCGCTTCAAGTGTTTGACACCCTACTTACCATGACACTACTACCGATCGGGTACACTGTCCGTTAAAG
Organism: Tanacetum coccineum; assembly: GCA_026074375.1. Lineage (NCBI taxonomy): Eukaryota > Viridiplantae > Streptophyta > Magnoliopsida > Asterales > Asteraceae > Tanacetum > Tanacetum coccineum. The sequence continues at coordinate 83,346 of BQNB010001691.1, forward strand.
TGTTGTTTTTGGTTTAGTAGACAAAATATAAATTTAAAACTTGAATCAATAAAATATACACCACACAACGACACATCAACCCCTTATGATAAACCACTCATTAGTAACCATATATCATAAATTGTCATCAGAAACACTCCATCAGAAATTCCTCATCAAAAATCCTCCATCAGAACCCATCATCATAAACTTCATATCAGAAAACCTCATCAGAAACCTTCATCAGAAACACCTCATTAGAAATCCTCCATCAGAAACCAATTTATCATAAGCCCTCATCATAAACCCTATTTCAGGAACCCTCGTCATAAACAACCCCACGTCAAAAATCCTTCTTTAGATATTACGTCATTAGAAAGCCATCATCAGAACACCTTATCATAACTACAATCAGAAACCCTCATCAGAAACCCAATATCTGAAATCCCATATAAGAAATCCTACATCAGAACCCCTCGTCATCAACCCCATATCAAAAACCTTCATCAGGAAGCCTCCATTAGAAACCCCTCATAAAAAATCCTTCATAAAAAACCACGTCATTAGGGTCCCATCATCACAACCCCTTATCATAAACCCTATTCGAAAACCCTCATTAGAAAACGCCATCAAAACTCCGCATCAATAACCCTGTATCAGAAATTATCATCATAAACCCTGCATTAGAAAACTCTCACCAAAAATCCTCCATTATAAACCACGTAATCCGAACCCCTCGTAATAAACCCCATATCAGAAACCTCCATCATAAACATTCCATCATAAACCCCTCATCTGAAAATGATCCAATAGAAACCCGTCATCAGAAACACGTCATTAGAAACCCGATATCAAAAACCCGACATCATAAACGCGTCATCAGAACCCCTCATCAAATAGTTTTGCTAGAGTTGTTAATGGATTTAGAGGAGTTGTTGATGCCTTTTGCGAGGACTTGGTGGATTTTAAGAGGAGTTGATGCCTTGCTGATGATTTCTTGGTCAGTAATAAGCATTCAGTTGCTTCTTATGTATCTAAATGTACTGAAATGCATGTTATAAATACATTTACATGATTACAATTATAAGGTATCTTTTGTATATATTTTAATTTCTTATGAGTTGGTTTGATTGAGTTTTTTTGTTGTTAACGTTTTTTTAATTTTTTGACTGCTAACATTTTTAAAAGTCCCACCTTTTTATGTTTTATAAAACTAATCAACACAGGTTTGACTAGAAAACGTAAACTAACATTTTCATATGACCACTTGACTACATTAGATCCAATCTAGTGGTTAATATAACTAAAAAAGAGAATTATTACAAACTTATTACAAGGTGTATTGCAAAAAAGACGAGGCCAAAGAAAATTATCACTAACCAATACTAACAAACTTATTACATAGGCAATACTTAGAAAGCTCGTTAGTAGTATACAAGGTGTCTAAACATGATGTGATCACAACAAACAGAACTGCAGAAATTGTTTTAGTGTCGACCACACCACTTGATTGAGAAGTTTCCTTGTACAAGGGACTTGCTATTAGCAGGGATGCATCCTGGATAGGCGTAGTGTGTCATAACAGATTAATCAAGCTCATCTGGTATTTCCTTTGAAGATGATGCACGTACTACAACTTCAAAACTTATCTTGACACTGGACCCCAAGAAGAAACCAGAAATGAAGAAGCAACTTCAGCAACAAGTGGAGCTTGAATATGTTTGGATAAATTTTCAGGCCATGAGGGTTTATTATACATGTTTTGTAACCGATTCAAGTCTTGTTTAAGAGGTTTGCTTTCTTCAGCATCTGAACAAGAGCACCAACTATAGCATCTTGTGATTTTCATGGTGTAAATGGTCCCGAGTGTTCGTGTGGTGTGCCTATATTTCCTGATCGATCAGATGAACCAGGTCTTGGAGACACAGGGTGTCAAAATTACTAAATACGGTACTCGTTATTATGAATAAATAACAACATGCTTATATGTGGCATGAACAAGTTTAACATCAAAATAAAACGTGATAGATTAACGATGAAAGTTGTACCAAGCTCTAACATATAATTTATATCCGGTCTTGGATTTGTAATTTTCGATCATTAATATCAAGTAAACTGGTGTGACATATTAAGATGACAAACACTATCTAGGTGATCTATCCATCATATACTGCGTCATCTGTTGTATATGGAGCATCGAATGAGATTGTGACTCGAGAGGAAGCATTTTCAACCTAACAACCTATTTAGTTGAAACCGATAGAACTTACAAAAATGTAACTTAACAGGAGATAAGTCAAAAGTCTATAAAATGAGAAACTCATGACATGATGACTAATTTGTACAGCCTCTTTGAACCAATGTTTTAGTTTATTTACTAGTTGATAAAAAAAACAACATTTACTAGTTGTGCACTTCTAACTTAATCATCATATCAGGGACTGCATCTATTTCCCAAGTTTTGCTACGTGTTTCAATGTTATAATTCTACACACATTAGCACTTAACATACCAAGGTAGCGATGTTATATTCCTATAGTTAAAATGATATTTTTGTCGGATCTAATATGCCATAAATTAGTTTAATGTACTAATCACTTCCAAGTGACATTACTTCTAGAAAAAACCGTTTCTAAAAAACAAACATGTTGAAATTAAAATACATAGCATACAAGAATCATGCAGATATGAAGTTACCTGATATGCAAGCATTGTACACTGAGCATCTGAGGTTGTCAAAACGATTACCATCCCTATTTTCCCGTCATTTACAGGTGCAGAGAGAAAACTCACATTGGCCTGTCGAAGTTTAGTTCTATAAGGAAAACGGATCAATCAACATTAGGATACGCTTACAAGGTAAAGCATTGTAAAAAAGTTAGGTAAGATCAGATAGCAGATTAAAAGGGTGTTTAAAAGAGCATTATGAAACTGATGATAGGTTGCAATATACAGTTCGATAACTTTTCAAAAAACATATCCAAAGTGACATGATAAATACCACATTAGACATGATATATGCCTTAAAATTTGAAGGCAATCAACTCAATTTTTTAGGCTTACAGAGCTACTAATTTGAGTTTACGACTTTACGTCTTACTTAACATGAGTTTAAAAATCTTACTATTTAAGTTTATTGGATTATCCATAAAATAAGTTGGTCCAAAACTATTTCATTAGCCTCATCCAATCATTCAAAAATGATTATAGCAATAAGCTGCTAAGCCAAACATCCCCTTAAACTTAGAAAACAAAGTAACATATATAAAAGCAGTAAACAAACAGAGAATGAAGTAAGTAGTAAATCTGGGTGTGGGGTATCTGATCTCATGTTACTGTTTTGGTAATGATATTACTCAATGAACAGGAGATTAATCCACTAAATTAAGAGCCTTGTTATGTATTTAAAAATTACCTCAAACGAATACAAACAGATGCACTTAAGTACCTCAAACGGATGCACTAAATTACCTCAAACAAATGCACTAAATTACCTGAATAGATGCACTAAATTACCTCAAACGGATGCACTAAAGTAAATGATTTTAGAAGTGCCTACTTTGAAATGACAGTAATAGCAGCAATAAAATAACCGAGGGTAATAAAAACGTAAAGGAACAAAAGTTCCAATTGTCCAATTTCAGGTGTTCACTTAAAGCATGTTATCATAAAGCAATGTAGATCAAAAGGCATACAAGTAAACATAAAGAAATTTCAGATGCCTTAATGTATTCACACAGATTCCTTAAACTAAACAAGCAGATGCCTTATTGTATACACACAGATGCCTTAAACTAAAAAATCGTATGCCTTAAAATAGACAAACAAATGCATTAAACTAAACAAGCAAATGCCTTAAACTAAACAAAACATGCCTTAACATTGCGTGCATACGCATCAGGCATACATTCTCATACACACAATCACGTTTTGACATCTAAAGGGTTCTGCGCATTACATAACATCGACTTAAACGCCAAATGTAATCAATATTCAAACATATGTCTTAAATCAAACCAATAAACTGACGCATTAAACTAAACAAGCAGATGCTTTAAATTTAACAAACACATGCCTTAAATTTATGAAAAAAACATATCCTTTAAATTTAACAAACAAATGCTTTAGATTTAACACACATGCCTTAAGATATTTAAACATATGCCTTAAACGTAATAAACAGATACCTTAAGATATTCACACAAATTCTTTAAACTAAACAAACCGATGCCTTAAACTAAACAAACTGATGCCTTAGATTTAACAAACAAATGCTTTACTTTTATCACAGATGCCTTAAGGTATTCATACATATGCCTTAAACTAAACAAACAGATGCCTTAATGTATTCACACATATGCCTTTAACTAAAAATACAGATGCCATAATGTATTCACACATATGTGTTAAACTAAACTATCATATGCCTTAAAATAGACAAATAGATGCCCTAAATTAAACTAGCAGATTCCTTAAACTAAACTACATATGATTTAACCACTAAACAACATATGCCTTAACATTGCGTGCATACGCATCATGCGTACATTCTCATACACACAATCACGTTTCGACATCTTAGCATCGACTTAAATGCCAAATGTAATCAATATTCAAACATATGTCTTAAATCAAACAAATAAATTGATGCATTAAACTAAACAAGCAGATGCTTTAAATTTAACAAACACATGCCTTAAACGCTAAATGTATTTAAAACAATTAACAACAAAATAATGCATCAGGTTGTATAAAAATAATGCAGATGTCCTAATAGATGCCCTAACTTAAAGAAACAGTTGCCCTAACTAAGTAAACAAAGAGATGCCCTAACTTAATATATGATGACATTTTCCACGAGTAACCTAATGCACAAAACACAAACACAAATGCCTTAACATATATCCTAATGCACCAAATACGAACACAAATTCCTTAACATGTAACTTGATGCCCTAACATGTGATTCATATCTTTAAAAAATAAACACAAATGCTGCAAATATACATATGCCTTGTTTTTAAATACAAATGGCCTAACCTTATACATAATAATAACTTGTATCCTGATGCTACAAATATACACATATATTCCCTAAGATGTCGTATCATTTAATAATAAACATAATGCTGCAAATTAGTGCATTCCAATTATAAAATCTTAATTAGACATTTTATCAAACATCTAGTGGGCAACTTTCATAATAAGAATGTTTCATGTAATTTTTCTGTCAAATTTGTTCTATGTATAGTACAAAAGATGATGATATGAGTATAAACTTTCAATACAAATTTCAAAAAACATTAAAACTTCGATTTAATTATGAAAAATTAATAAATTTTGCACTCACAAGTTAAATGTTCCTTTTCTTCATTATCAGGTGATTCACGAATCAATTAGCAACAAAGAATGATTAATCAAACATAAAAATTAGGCACTTACATTTTGTAAAAAAAGATTCACCATTTTGATGTTAATCAGCTAGAAGAACAAATCAATTAGATTTTGTTGTGTTTTTTGTCTGATTAGAAAATAGAGGGTTTTTTATTGTGTTTATTTGATCGTGTGTTGTTTGGTGTATGTGTGTGTCAAAGGTGTTTGTGAATGTCTGATGAGTGATAACAACTTCCTCCCTTTTTGTTTTGTTTCTTCATTATTTACCCTCAAGTTTGATGTATTTGCAAAATCTATCCTGTAGTTTAGTTTTCTTTGTTTTCTACGAATATCAAGTTTTCTCTAGAACTCATCCCTATATATATATATATATATATATATATATATATATATATATATACCCGAATGCTCAAGCTCAATATCAGATGGGTTGTGTTATATATATATATATATATATATATATATGGGTATATATATAATCTAAGTTATCTTTAAACACACAAAGAACTATGAAGAAATCTAGAGAGAGAAAAAGAGTGGGATATTATTTCTAGTGAGAGAAAGTAAAAGAGAAAAACATGTATTATTATGTGTGAATTGAAACAACCAACACCCTTTCCATAGCATGGAAAGGGTTTAAATACCTAGTATGGCCGGTTGGATAAGGCCATGTCCATATGCTTTCCATGGGCTTTTCCTTGAATAGCCTACTTAGTTTCTAAATATTACTATACAAGATACTTTTGTATTCCTAACAATCTCCCCCTAAGGGAGGTCACTCCATTTTATAAAAACTTAAACCTAAAATACTATGCTTTGTCTTTAGTCTTGTGCTCACAAACTTGTTTTCTTGACTTCATCTTGTGAACATGATGTAGTGATTTTTGACTTTAGGCTTAAGCTTGTTTAAATAGGCTTGACTTATATGTGAACTTGAACTTATTTGAGATCATCAACCAAGCATAATCTCTTATCATCATCTTGTGATCTTATTGCCATCTTGTGCACTTGTGACTTTTAGACCGACATGGTCATACTTGGTCTTGAAAGCTTGAATAAGACATCTTTCTTGAAAATATTTAACTATAATACTTGGTTACTTCGAGAAAGACGTTCGGTATCAGAGTGACGAAAACTTCTTTGAAATTCTTTGACTTTAACACTTTGTCACATCAAGAAAGACGTACGATATCAAAGTAGCGAAAGTCTTAAAATATGTACTTGAGCTTTCATGGTGTCCTTAAATATGTCAGTTGAGTATGAGCATGTGGTATTGGCTTCGACTTGTCATCGAGAAACTGCTACCACCGTCAAGAAATCTGCATAAATAGGTTAGTGATAAACAACATATATGGATGAAAGTGGCTTTGTTACTTCATCAAATATGGTTGTAACAACCACGATTCCTTGTTACTTAGTATAAATACTGCCTGTGATCAGGTAGATATCCAAAAAATCTCCTTGACAGGGTTTCACAACTGTACTAACCATTCTCATTACCGGAGCGTCTCAAAGCAGACAACACGGTAAGAGTGAACTGGTAAGTTACTATCTTCCCAATTAAGCCATCAATTCGTGTTCAGCTTTCCTATGTCCATATACCCTTGTGAGGCTTCCCATGGACATAAGATTAAAAATTGATTTAGGAAAATCAAATGGTGTGTCAAGATGCAAATGGTTTTTATGACACACCGACAGTTTTAATCTTTTCAAAATTTATTCGTCAATGCATAAGCTGGAACGAATCGATATCCAGTATCACAAGTTCGATCCTTGTAGGATCTCATAAGTCACCTACTAAGAGCTTGTTTGATGTTAGCTTAAGCAGGATTTCCATCTTCACTGTGAATACTTAAGTATCACTTGGATGTTCTGGTAAAATCATAAGGATAATGCGTAGGACTCTTGATATATATTTCTTGTTTTTCACATTGTGTGAATTAGCAAGCATATTTTGGATAAGTGTCCAAATGAGATTTATAGATGATCTCTTTGGCTCTAGACTCAATAGTGCACATTTGGTTTTAGTAATCAGAGGCTGAAGCAGACTGCTACTTTTTCAATACCAACTAAACAGAATGAAAAAGTCAATAGAAATGTGTTTAATATCCGTGAGAAATGAAACATAAATCTTTTAAGAGATTCTGAGTGGCTAGGGAGTGTTGTGCATTGCATCACTGGGTCTATGATGTCAGTCTTCAATGTCAGCAATCATCTTTGTGATTCTGACAGCAGATGTATTGACTCGGTTTCTACCTAAGTGTAAGGATGGCTTCTTTCTTTTCACCCTTTATCTTAACTTTTCTTTTTAATTCTTCGACCCCTTCAGTGCTTACCGAGACATCATGACTTGTACCTTGTTGGGTTTGTTCCAGTACTAACTCCATTTCAGTTGGCACTATTCCTTTATTCTCACTTTTACTCCTTTTTTACATCATACCTAAGGACTTCTACACTATCTAGTGGATTGTCCCTAGGTAGATCCCTCTGGTTCTGGCTGGATCATGGGAACGAATACCTATACCTGACCACCTTATAACTCTAAATAATTAAATAAATGGTCGGTCTTTTGGTATCATTCACAGCCTTAAAACCATTTGTAATGCTCCCCCTTAACATGTGCATTGATATTCGAAAATGTTTAGCACATAAAGGGATAAACATACACTTGAGTCCTTGAAATTCACATATTTAGCCATATATTTTAATCACATATTCTCCCCTTATCAAAAATGTCAAATCTCTTGATATTTTGGATATCAATTGATTCAAATATTCATAGATTCAGGGAAAAATGTCCAATTATTAACAAGCCGATTATAAGAACATTTTAATGCCCCCCCCCCCTCAAATTATGAGGGAATAATATGGTATTTGAGTGCGTTAATTTGAAATTTTTTGAATTTACTAAGAAATTATTGAAAATTCGCACACAAATATTAGATATATGCCTAATTCTAGTCTTACACTATGTATGTACATATTCACAAATTTATAATATATGAGAAATTAACCTAAAATGAGATAGGAAAAAAAAATGACAAAATCATATTGTCTGTTCGAGTAGCCTAAGGCCATTCCCGTATTCTCTTCCACAAACAAACTTCTCCAGATTCCGCATTAGCCTCCTTTGAAAGAGCTACTTTTCGATATCCTAGATCATAACCCGAGCCCTTCGTTTGTCTAATCCACTCCATTTCCTCTTTGGCAGATATTATATCCTTACTCCCTTAGTAATATCATGAAGAGCAGTCCGAACATCATTGAGCGTGTCATCACTAAATTTATGGAGTTCATTAGCGCGCATCAATCTGTTTTTATTGTTTTAGTCCTTGTATATCACTCCTTTAGGGTCTGAGTATGTAGTGTATGCGGTTTTGTTCCTGAGATTTGACCTGAATGTGTCTGGCTTGGTAAGGTTGAGCTTCTTTTGGTAACTTTCGACACCAAATTGAAGATCTTCCACCCGCCTTTGAATGACAATCCGTCTGGTGAACATACATAATGCCACATTCAAGTCATACCGTTCGTCTATTGTAAGATTGGTCAGCTTCTGTCGAACAAGTAGAAGTAGCATGTCTTCTATGTCTTGTAGGCGAAGTCATAGGAAATCACCTTCTCTAAACTTGTACAGCTTCTAATCCTCTCGACGAACTTCAATCTCTTTCAAGTGACCGTAGTCATACATCTTCATAATCGTAAGTCTGGTAACCGCAATGATTCATTTTCTGAAGTAGAGATCCTTTGACGAAGACATGTTGGCTGCAAACCCGTAGAAATGTTGAAGAATTTTTAGAATCGCACTTTTTAGAATTTAGAATTAGACTAGAATTGAAAGTTAGTTTTATTATAGATGGATTTTAGTTGTAGAATTAGAAAGATTAGTTTAGAATTTTTTTTTTAGAGATATAGATTTTAGATTTTTTTATTCGAATTTTAGAAAGAGTTAGGATTAGAAGAATTAGAAGATATTAGGATTTAGATTCTAGATGAAAGAGAATAGAAGAATTAGAATTTAGAATTTTTTTTTAGAAAGAACGAGAGAAAAGACTAGTTTTTATTAGTAATTAGAAAGTTTTTAGAAGAGTTTAGAATTAGAATTTATTTTAGTTTTTTCGAATATTTATGTATAAGATTAGTTTTTCTTAGAGAATTAGAAATTATTAGTTTTTTAGAATAGAAAGAATTTAGTTCTTTATAGAAATAGAACAGAATTTTTAGAATTTAGAAATAGAAATTTAGAATGTTTTTAGATTGAATTATAGAATTAGAAAGAATTAGAAATAGAAAAGAAGAAGTAGAAGATATTAGAGATTTAGATTTTAGATAGAGAAAAAGAATTAGATTATGAAGAGATTAGAATTTAGCATAGAATGAAAATTTAGATTTTTAGAAGATTTTCTTGGTTTAGAATAGAATTTAGATTTTAAAGATTTAGTTAGAAATTTTTTAGTTTAGTGTTGTATTAGAATTAAGATTTTTTAGAATATTTTTTAGAAAGGATAGTTTAGGGAATTTAGACTTTTAGTTAGTAGTATAGAATTATTAGAATTGTAAGTGTTAGATTACTTTTTTATGATATAGAATTAGTAAAAGATTAGAATTTAGAATTTTAGAATATCTTTTTCTAGAGTGCTTTTTAGTTTGAGATAGAATTATAGAGAAAAGATAGAAGTAGAAGATTAGAAATAGAGTTAGTGACGTATTTAGAAGTTTTTGGTTAGAAATTTTAGTTAGAAGATTGTAGGAAAGCTAGTAGAAAGTAGGTTCTTTTTTTTAGAGAGTTTTAGATTAGAAAGATAGTCTTTTAGAATTTTACGAAAGAAGAGAAGAATAAATAGATTTTTTAGAGAAAGAATTTAGGAAATAGAATAGAGAAAGAAAGTAGGTATAGATAGTTTATTAGAACTAGAATTAGAATTTAGAATAGGAAGTTTGATTTATAGTTAGAAATTTTTTTTAGAAATATTAGACGGATTGATTTTAAGTAGTTTAGAAATTAGAGATAGTAGAAGAATTTTAGACTTTTAGAAAGAAATTAGAAAGGGGATTAGATAAGATGAGAATAGAAGAGTTAGAATTTAGAATTAGAAAGAATAATAGATTGAATTTACATTTAGATATTGAAAGAATAGAAGCAGATAGAATTAGACGAATTAGAAGAAAGTTTTTGAGAAATTGTTTTTAGAGTAGTTTGTAGAGTAGAAATTTTTTAGAAGAAAGATTTCTTAGTTAGAGAATAGTATAGAAAGATTATAGATTTTTTTTCTTATAGAAAAGAATTTTAGAAATTTTTTAGATTTAGTTGAAATTAGAATAGATAGAAGAAATATTTTAGGAATAGAATATTAGATTAGAAATAGTTAGAGATGAATAGAATTAGAATAGAAAGAATGTGTTTGGGACCTTAGTGTGAAGTACCCTAGTAGGCATGTTTATCATATACCACCTTCACGAGACTTCATAGATTGGATACCAAGTCTTCAATCCATTTAATCTCATAAGTAGCAGTCTTTGTCTTTGTAATGAACGTTGAGTATTGTATGCTTAAGATTCCACCTTTTAGATATTCTAGGTCATTGTTGATGAAGTAATCCTTAGGGATAACTTGACGACGTCAATGATCTAGAATCAAACAGAGAGGCTTACTAAGATCGAACAGATACGGCTTTCCTTCAGGGTTATGCCATTCGAGTCCTTCATTTATGGCCTTGGAACATTCTTCAAGATGATAATCTAATTTTGTAAGACTCTTGCAGGTGCCCTTAAGGAGGTCGAATGCCAATCCAACCAGAATGGCTTGAGTTAGATCTTTAATGTTTAGCCGATTCAGGACAAATGCAGAGAAGTCGATTAGAGTATTTAAGAGCTCATCAAATGAAGTAGTAGGTTCTTTAGCACAAGCAACTTGACTAATCCAAGTCTTAGGAGGTCAGAAGTCAACATGATGTCTCTTATTCCAATCAGGATTAGGAGTTGGAGGTGCTCGAGTTTCTTGAACCAATCAGCCTTTGAAACCTCCTTGTCAACGGGTTGCTCATCATTGTTCCCCATGTTGAACTCTTGATTCTATTGCTCTCTCGAGTCATCAACAGTATGACTTGGCTCCTCTGCATGGGTAGACTTGCTAGAAGGCTTATGTTGAGAGTGGGAGGTGTCTTTAGAGGTGCTTGAATACTTCTTTTCCTTTGACCTTGAATCTCTGGATGACTCAGCTTCCTTGCTTGACTTCCTTTTTTTTGTCCCTCGATCTGATCCAGCAGAGGGGTCTTCATCTTTGTCTTTGTCGTCTCGGCTCCTCTTCAACGAAAAGACTTCACCATATGTATCAAATAGATATTTATCAGTTTAATAAGATTTGACTAGTGCGTCATAAAGCTCCCTTTTATAGTTAGTTTTATCATATGATTTGTTCTTCTCCATCTTGTTTATAAGTATATTTGTAAGCTTAAACTCGAAGAGTGATGTGGCTGCCTCATAAGTAGACATTGGTTGAGAGGAAGACCTTGACAAGACTGCAGCTTCTAATGATTCTGTGACATTTTTCTCTATCACAGGAGTTGCAAAGTTTGAGACTCCTTGAGGGAGAATCTGAGGAAGTTGAGTGTTGACTTCTTCTTTAAGAATAGCTCTCATTGATATGTCAACGAGTTCTATGTAATCCCTCTTCTCAGCTTGATCTTCTTCTCTACAGTTCAAACTATGTGCCAAAATGGCCTTTTGGATAGCTTCTCTAAGTTTGTTATCTATGTAAAACCTATAGCAGGAATGGAGGAGAGAGCTTAAGCATACTGGCCAACTTGCTTTATCTCTGACATATCTTTTTCCAAGTTGGTGACTCTGTCGTTGAACTTGAATACAGATGAGAAATCTAGAAGTAAAGGAAATAAGGTTGTAGCTTCAGAAGTTGTTGGTGTCAGAGTTAGTGTTGCTTGTGGTAGAAAAGGATTAAAGAAAGGAGGTGGTGGAGGAATAGTTATGGTAAAAACGGATGTGATTGCAGGAACTACCGTTATTGGAAAAGTGTTAAAAGACGATGTTTGACTTCCTGGTTCTTCATGACAAACTATGGTGTCCATCAAAGAAGCAATCTCATTGTCGGCTAGAGAAGGATTTTCAAGATTTAAGAGCTTGCTTGTAAAGTCAGAGGAGACAAAAGAACTTTGTACTGGTTCATCAGTCTTCTATGTGTTAAGGACTGGTGTAAGTGTCACATGAGCGTCTTCTTCTACTTGCTCAAACCCTGACTCTTAAGAAATATTTTATTGGCCTGAGCCACCTTGATCAGCATCGGTCATATTAGTGTCTTTATTTCCCAGATTCACATTCACGTCTTTATATAGCTCCTTAGTGACCTCATCATCTTCTTCATCCATCTTCTCTTCATGATCAACCTTTCTTCTTCTTCTTCATAATATTCTGTGGTAGACTGATTGAGAACATGAATCTTGATTATGTCTGAGTCAGTTATATCACTATCAGTCTCTTCTTCATCATCATTCTTGTCATCATCTTCTTGGTTATCATCATCATTAGCATCATTGTTATCATCATCATCACCATTTTTTTCATCATTATCATCATTATCATTAACATCATTACCCTCATCATCTTCAATTTCATCTTCATCATCATCATCTTCTTCTTCACTATCACTCCAAGACTCTTTGTCACTTTCAGAATCATATTTGGGTACATCAGGAACCCCTGGTTTAGTACCAGTTCCTTCATCTGTAATAGGTGTCTTGCGATGTTGAACATCAGGAACCCCAGATTCTAAATCAGTTCCATCACCTAAGCTACTTGCTTATGAGATATGAAAGTCTTTCTTGCTTTGTTTAGTAGCCTCCTTGAGCTATGCAGCTTCAGAAAGTGCTACTTCCGAGAGAACATTCAAACCCTTACCTCTGTCAGCCTTAACCGTTGCCTTCTTCTTAGTCGGTTTAGGTTTGGTAGCAACGACTTTCTTAGCTGTAGCAGACTTCTTCTTGGAAGGAGATTCCTCAGATGAGATGGTTGAATCCGATTTCTTTTGACTTTTCCTTGACTTTGGAGGTTTAGTTCCTGAAGCAATTGCAAAATAAGTCTTATAAGCAACAGAGTCCAGCAGGGCTTGATTCGTTATTGCTTCAGGAAGGATTGCACCATATACTTAAGTGTCTGAATGTCTGGAGATGAATCTCATGATACCATGTAAGCTGTCATCCCTAGCAGTATGCATGAACATTCTGTTTCTTATTGAGATGGACTTATCTTTATCAAGGAAGTGATGAATGATAATCTTCGTGAATTTAGGATAGAACATCTTGTCTTGTTTCTTAGAATCTATGTTATCAATCTGGTAAGCCAAGTCCTCCCAGATTAAAGTAACAAAGTCCAGATTCTTCTTATAGTACATTCCCTATAGGATTTGAACTCTTGAAAGTCAAATCTTATCAAGGCCAGATACTTTCCCATAGAGACGTTTATTGATGATTGATGCAAAAGTTCTCCATGGTTGGTGTAGATGATCAACAATAACATTAGTAATGTACTGGATCTCTCCAGAATGACCAAGTTCTCAAAGGAATGATAGAGCTTCCTCTTTAGTTGGGGGTTCATTAAATTCTTGACCCGAAATCCTTGGACATATGTTGAGAATACCTCTGAACACTTCAACATTCACAGAAAACTTCTTGTTGTCGATCTTGAATCGATATGATGCCTTATGTTTTGTGACGGTAGCCCATAACTGATGGATATAGATGACTAGAACTTCAGCAGTGATAAGGAATACGGGATAGCATGTAGTAAGAGCAAGTGCATCCAATGTACTTGATAAGTAGGTTCCTTTGGCTTCATTCCTGGATTGATCCTCATGTTGCATTTGCCAATGACACGACAATTCTCAGGAGCAACAAGGGCATTGTCCAGTTTAATTTGTTGAGCTTTGGAAGTCATGAATCTGCTAAGAGTTTGCCAATACAGTTTATATATAACCAAGTTTATATATGACACTAAATGGCATGTTGTGTTAATAACATGCACACATTTATTAAACTTTGTTTAGATTGCAAAATTAACCAATTTTAATTTGCCTCCTAAATGATGTTTTAAATCCCCTCTTAAAGGAGTATATTAATTCGCCTCCTTAAGCAAAAAGACTAATTCACCACCTAAAGGGATATGACTAATTCGCCTCCTTAAGAGATAAGACTAATTCTACTCCTTAAAGAAAATGACTAATTCTCCTCATAAAGGAATATGACTAATTCACCTCCTTAAGAGAAATGACTAATTCGTCTCCTAAAGGAATATGACTAATTTGCCTCCTTAAGGGAAATGATTAATTCGCCTCCTTAAGTGAAATGACTAATTCGCCTCCTAAAGGAGTATATCTAATTCGCCTCCTAAAGGGGTGAAGTAATTCGCCTCCCAAAGAGGTGAACTAATTTGCCTCCTAACGGGGTGAATTAATTCGCCTCCTAAAGGGGTGAACTAATTCTCCTCCTGAAGAGGTGAACTAATTAGCCTCTTTCACACTTTGTTAATTCGCCTATGGTTTCTCAATTTTATACCTTAGTGTTTTTAGGCATCATAAGTCATTTATACAAGTATCTTAGCATCACACAACACAAAATGAATAATTTTCAACAAGTTTTATCTACTAAAATTGCCACAAAGCTCAAAAAGCACTCAAAATCACATAATTCACATACATAACTTTTGTTCATGTTCAAACAAAGGATTTCTAAGCTCTAATGCATACAATAATGTTGTTAAACACTTACAAATCACAAACCCACTAACATTATACATGTTTGACCCTAAACCCACATTTTCACATACAAGATTAAGCCAAAACCCAAACATATGTTAACCATTTTCAAAACTGAATTAAACGAATGTTCAACACCCTTGGATAACCAAACCCCTTAATCAATTTCAGTTTTCACTCACTTTTGATTTTTATGAACCCTAAATCAAGTTTTAGGGTTATTAAGCATAAGTGATTGTAAAAACTTAATTCATTTGAGAGATAGATAGTTTAGGATGTGGGGAGCACGTTTTTAGTTTACCTTAATCCTTGAAATCAACTAGTTGATGTGTTCTTGATGATGACGATTATAGTGAGGGAGAGGGAATTTTTTTTATAAAATGTTTGTGCGAGTGTGTTATGAAAAGAACGAGGGGTAGGGGTGTTTGTGTGAAAACTGTGAAAGTTTAACACAAATGCCCCCTGAACTACTAGATCATATGTGTATTTCATAGCTAAGTTTAACTAGGCATAATATAGTTTAACAATTTTCACATTAAGTCTCTGAAGTTTTAACTATCATTCCTAGCAACTTATTTTTTCTATTTGCTCCCTACAAGGCATAAATACATAACAGTTAAGGCTCACATAAGTCAAACTTAATTAACTCCCCTTTAATTGTTAACACGTTATTGTTTAAAAAACCTTTTTCCTTTATCACATACTGATTTTATGAAGAAGATATTTGACATTTTCTCCCCCTCAAACAATGACCCGTTTTCTATTTAAAGAGCTGTAATCGTTGTTTGAGTGGTCAAATGTCTTTGAAAATGGTTTTCTGATCACTTTAAGATATTAATGTTTTAATTCTGAAAAACAACACCAATAAAAATAAGATTTCTCTTATTTTAACACATAAGCGCACTGATACGTACACTTATGGAATATAGGAAACACGGGTTGTGATGCAAAGTAATCACAAGCCTTTGCATGGTCATAAAGTATGTTAGGAATACGAAATTTCTAGGAAAGTGTCGGTCGCTTCCATAGCTAACTAACTAGGAAAGTGCATGGTTTTCTCCAATGGTTGTTCATTTTTCACACATTAACAAAGTTCTCTCTTTTATGTTCTTTCTCTTTCTAAGTGTTCATCCAACCCACTCTCTCTCTACCCTTACATCTAGTATGTTATAAGATTAGACTACAATTGGTATCAAGAGCCATGGAGTAGTGTGTTTAGTTTTTGTGTTTATTTTTTTTTGCTTCGTGGGTTACTTGCAAGATTCGTCCTTTCTCTTTATTTTTTTTGTTTTTGAAGCTATTGTGGACACTAAAATATCATTTACCTTGGTAAATTTGATCTAGTATCTTTAAGATATAGGTGTACAAGCTTTGAATCTAGAAAAATAACATTTTTTTGTCACTTTTGTGTTTAAAAACCGTTACAAAGAACAGAATTTTGATTTTAAATTTTTCGGCTTAAAAACCTTAAAGTTTTCATTTTTCTTGTTCATATAGGGTTGGTAATACTAGTTGTACAAGATTTTTGCAAAAAACCGATCAAAAAAGTGTCTTTTTGTGTTTTTGAGATTTTGAGTTTCATCACTGTTGAAGTCGAACAACCTAAGTCAAACAACTCAAGTCGAACAACCTAAGTCGAACAACCCAAGTCGAACAACCTGAGTCGAACAGCTCAAGTCGAATAACCTGCGTCGAACAACCCAAGTCGAACAACCTGAGTCGAACAACTCAAGTCGAACAACCCAAGTCGAACAACCTGAGTCGAACAACTCAAGTCGAACAACCTAAGTCGAACAACCCAAGTCGAACAACCTGAGTCGATCAACTCGAGTCGAACAACCTGAGTCAAACAACCCAAGTCGAACAACCTGAGTCGAACAACTCAAGTCGAACTACTCAAATTTCTAAAATTATACGGTTTATTTATTTGACTTGTAAAATCCCGTGAAACATTGACGTGTCTTTCCCGGTTTTGTCAAAAATTGTAAAATCCCGTGTAGTTTCAAGACTTAAATCACTTAAAAGACAACTTATTTAAACATAATTTCTTTCTACCATCGTCCGATCACACAAGTAATCTTTTAACATACATATTTCTCAATGACGACTCTTGCTGACAAAGCGATTCTTTCGGGTGTTGACAATTGTCCACCTATGTTGGAAAAGGATATGTACGATTCTTGGAAAAGCATAATGGAGCTATACATGATGAATAGACAACATGGACGAATGATCCTTAAATCCGTTGAGAATGGTCCACTCATCTGGCCTTCAATTGAGGAAATGGAGTGACAAGACCAAAGAAATATTCTGAGTTATCTGCTACAGAAGCAATTCAAGCTGATTGTGATATCAAGGAAACAAATATCATTCTCCAAGGACTACCACCTGAGTTCTATGCATTGGTTAGCAATCATAAACTCGCCAAGGAACTTTGGGAAAGAATTCAACTTCTCTTGCAAGGAACTTCATTGACAAAACAGGAAAGGGAGCGTAAGCTTTATGATGAATTCAATAAGTTTGCTTATAAGAAGGGGGAAATCTACGTGAATTCTACTTGAGATTTTCACTGCTACTCAATGACATAAACATATACAATATGAAACTAGAACAATTTTAAGTGAACACAAAGTTTTTGAATACTCTTCCTCCTGAGTGGAGCAAATTTGTGACTGATGTCAAACTGGTTCGGGATTTGCACATAACTAACATTGATCAGCTTCATGCTTATTTAGGACAACAGGAATTTCATGTAAATGAGGTTCGTTTAATGCATGAACGCAACTCAGATCCGCTTGCATTGGTTTTAACCCATCAGATGACTTAGTCTCCTTATCAAACTAATCAAAACTCATACCAAAACACTCAATTTCAACCACAAGTTTCACCATATCAGTCTCCACAGTATGGATCACCTTATCAGTCTCAACAATACTCAACTCATCAATCATCAACACATCTTTCAATTACTTATCCATCTAATGATTATCAATCATCAATTTACCACAACGTTTATTCTCCATCATCATCCATCCCTCAATTGGAATATGCTCCCACAGTTAACTAACAATCTGAATTTTCCCAACCAGACTCAGGTCTAATTGTTCTAGTGTTCCAGAAAGGTGATGATCCCATTGATGCCATCAATCACATGATGTCTTTCTTGACTGCTGTTGTCACTTCCCGCTACCCTACTACCAATAATTAGCTGAGGAATTCGTCAAACCTTAGGCAACAAGCTACCATTAATAATGGAAGAGTGAAATTACAACCAATTCAAGGGAGACAAACGTCTTTAGCTGCGGGTACTACAAGGACATACACTCCAGGATCAAGTGGAAGCAATTCTGGGAAACAAAGGACTATTATCTGTTACAACTGCAAAGGGAAAGGCCACATGTCCAAACAGTGCACTAAACCTAAGAGGAAACGGGGATGATTCTTGGTTTAAGGATAAAGTGTTGTTGGTACAAGCTCAAGCAAGTGGTCAAATTTTACATGAGGAGGAACTTGCATTTTTGGCAAATCAAGAAATTCTAGAAGGTCAAGCCACACAGACTGTCATTACTCACAATGCTGCTTATCAAGCTGATGATTTGGATGCACATGACTCGGATTGTGATGAACTCAACACTGCCAAAGTTGCTCTCATGGCTAATTTATCTCATTATGGTTCAAATGCTCTTACTAAGGTACACAATCATGATAATATGAATAATAATATGCTTAATCAAGTTGTGCAGGCGATGCCGTCTTCTGAACAGTCGAATGTTGTGACTCATTTAGAGACCGAAATAAATAGTGATAGCAATATCATTCCTTATTCTCAGTATATGATTGAATCACAACAGGCAGCTGTTCAAAATTCTAACTCTTCTGCGCAACAAGATGCACTAATATTATCGGTGATTGAACAACTGAAAACCCAAGTAGTTAATTGTACCAAGATAAATCTGGACAATAAAAGTGTCAATGATACTTTTACTACTGAGCTTGAAAGATATAAAGAACAAGTTAAAGTTTTGAAAGAAGAACAAAATGTTGATTTAAGGAGTAATGATACCATTTCAGATTCATGTGCACAGCCTGTAGAGATTGATCATCTTAAACAAACTCTTTTTGAACATTTAAAAGAAAAGGAATCTTTGATGCAAACAATTACTTTTCTCAAAAATGATTTTAAGAAAGAAGAATCTAGGAACATCGATAGAGAGATTGTGTTAGAAAAGAAGATCAAACAACTAGATAATATTGTTTTTAAAAGAGATCAATCTGCACAAACTGTTCACATGTTGACAAAACCTTAGTTTTTCTATGATCATACCACTAAACAAACTCTAGGTTTTCAAAATCCTTTCTATCTAAAGAAAGCTTAGCAGTTGGAACCAAAGCTTTATGATGGTAATGTAATCAAGAATACGAGTGCAATTGTGATTCTTGACTCCGAAGAGACCCTAATGCTTACAGAAGAGAGTCGTTCAAAACTGCTTTTAAAACAAGAAGATCCTATGATGTTAGATAAGAAAGTTAATACTACACCAGTCGATTATGATGTCCTTAATCAACTTTCTTAAGATTTTGAAACACGATTTATTCCACAAACTGAATTATTTGCTGAACAAGCCTTTTGGTCTAAGAATTATGTGAATCCTCTAGAACCCACTCTTTTTAGTAGACCCACCAAAGTTGAGGTTCCAAAAGAACTTCCTAAAGTCAGCATGGTTAATACAAGTTTGAAGAAACTTAAATACCATCTTGCTGGTTTTGACATGGTTGTCAAAGAAAAAACCACACCCGCAACCATCACTGAGGGCTCATAGGGGTTCGAACATACAAAAGCTTGTTTTAGGTATAAAATAATTCCATTTGTAAAAGCTCTGAAGGACTTATTTAATACATTCGATCAATATTTGATTAATGAACTTTCTGAAGTCCAAAATGTCTTCCATCAAATGGAACAGGCTATGGAACAACATCGTTTAAAGTCAAAAACATTTGAAGTAAAAATGAATCAAGTTTTGAACGAAAATGAACGACTCTTGGAACAAGTCATTAACAAAGATATTGTGAACATAATTATGAATTCTTCTGTGGATATTGCTTCTGTGAATGTGCATGAATGTGAAAAGTGTCTCAAACTTGAGACTGAGCTTCTCAACAAAAAGGATTTTGTTGAAAAAGAGATTTACGATAAACTGTTCAAAAGCTTTAATACTCTTGAAAAACATTGCATCTCTTTAGAAGTAGATAATCAACATAATGAGGAAATTTTTCAAAGGGATAATTCTATTTCAAATCAAAGTGCTCTAAGTTTTGATCAATTGTTTGAATTAAATGAATTGAAAGCTCAGTCCCAAGAGAAAGACACGGTCATAAAGAAGTTGAAAGAGAGAATTAAATCTCTAAGTGGAAAAATGAATGAGGATAAGATTAAAAAGGACTTAGAAGAGATTGAAACAATAAATATTGAATTGGATCATAGGGTGTCGAAGCTTATTGCTGAGAATGAGCATTTGAAACAGACCTATAAGCAACTTTATGACTCAATTAAACCAACACGTATTTGATCAAAAGAACAATGTGATGATTTAATTAATCAAGTCAATCTAAAGTCTGTGGAAATCTCTGATTTAAATGCTAGTCTTCAGGAAAAAGTTTTGGAAATTACAGCTCTCAAGGATGACTTAAGGAAACTTAAAGGAAAAGCTCTAGTTGATAATGTTGTTACGAAACACACTATTGATCCAGAGATGCTTAAGATTGATGTGGAACCAATAACCCCTAAATTGTTGAATAAAAAGACAGCTCACTCTGCCAATATTAAGCACACTCAAGAAAAAGCTACAGTTATTAGGGATCTAGTTGAACATGTTAAATCAAAATATCCACTAGATCATTCCTTATAATCGTCCTGTAGGTATGCTAAACTAATTCAGGAGTTGCTTACACACATCAGTAAAACTTGCCCGAGTGTCAACAATACTGATGGAAAATTAGTGGTTGTGACCCTAAAGAACAAGGACAAAAGAGTCAGATTCACTGAGCCCGTTACATCCTCAAGAAACATAATCACAAAAATAACGTCTACATCAAACCTAGTTTCTAACAAACCTATGCTGTCTTCTACAGGAGTAAAACCTTCTACTGGTGCTAGCGGATCACAGCCTTTAGACAAAATAAAAAAAGATAAGATTCGGCAAACACCAAGTAGTACTCAGAAGAGTAAAGTAGAAGCACACCCTAGGAAAGTTAAATCGATTTTGAAAAATAAAGATTGTGTTGTTCAACCTAAAGAAACTGCTCATGTGCAACATTCCAAGCTTAATGTGAATTCTAAACTTAAATGTGTTAAGTGTAATGGTTTCATGCTTTATGAGAATCATGATTTGTGTGTTCTTGATTTTATCAATAATGTGAATGCTCGTAAACAATCTAAATTTGTTAAGAAAAGTTCAAAGAGAAAAGTTTGGAAACTAACAGGAAAGGTGTTTACAAATATTGGATACATCTGGAGACCTACTGGTCGGACCTTCACTATAGTAGGAAATGCGTGCCCTTTAACTAGGATTACCACAACTACTGAAGTAACCCATTGGAAACTAACTGCTCTAGAAAATGAAACACCTAAGCCTGTTGTAACATTGGTTTACTCAAGGAAACCTAGGAAATCTCAAACTAATGTTCCTGTTAGCAAATCTAAGGTTCTTAAATCTGTATCTGCTAACAAAAAGGAACCCAATCAATCTTGGGGATCCATAGTTTCTGATGTTCCATCTTCCTCTCTTGATGACTACAGGTCGTCCGAATTATTCTCTGGTATTTGGACTCCGGCTGCTCCAAGCATATGACTGGAGATCGCTCTCAGCTCACCAATTTCGTCAATAAGTTTTTGGGTACAGTCAAATTCGAAAATGATCACATGGCAAAAATTATGGGATATGGTGATTATCAGATTGGAAATGTTACGATCTCAAGGGTTTACTACGTGGAAGGACTTAGACATAACTTATTCTCCGTTGGACAATTCTGTGATTCGATCCTTGAAGTTGCTTTTCGTCAACACACCTACTTCATACGTAATCTAGAAGGTGTTAACCTATTAACTAGATCTCGAGGCAACAATATGTATACTTTGTCTCTTGGAGATATGATGGCGTCCTCGCCGATATGTCTCTTGTCAAAGGCCTCAAAGACTAAGTCCTGGTTATGGCACTGATGTTTGTCTCAAATGAATTTTGGTACTATCAACCATTTAGCTAGACATGGTCTTGTTCGAGGTCTCCCTAAGCTTAAATTCAAAAAGGACCATCTATGTTCTGCTTGTGCTATGGGTAAAAGCAAGAAGAAACCCCACAAACCTAAATCTGAAGACACCAATCAAGAAAAACTTTATCTGTTACACATGGATCTTTGTGGACCAATGCGTGTCGCAAGCGTTAATGGAAAAAAGTACATCCTCGTCATCATTGATGATTACTCTCAATTCACATGGGTTAAGTGCTTAAGGTCAAAAGATGAAGCTCTAGATTTCATAATCAAGTTTCTCAAGATGATCCAAGTGCGGCTTAAAGTACATGTCCGACGCATCAAAACAGATAATGGAACTGAATTTGTTAATCAAACTTTGCGTGAATATTATGAGAAGGCTGGCATCTCTCATGAAACATCTGTTGCTCGCTCTCCATACCAAAATGGTGTAGTTGAAAGATGGAATCATACACTAATTAAAGCTACACGCACAATGTTGATTTATGCAAAAGCTCCGTTATTTTTATGGGCAGAAGCAGTTGCTACTGCATGTTACACCCAAAATCATTCCATCATACATCTTCGTCATGGAAAAACACCATATGAGCTTTTACATGACAAACCTCCTGACTTATTATTTTTCCATGTATTTGGTGCACTCTGTTATCCGACAAATGATAGTGAGAACTTGGGTAAGTTACAACCAAAAGCTGATATTGGTATTTTCATTGGCTATGCACCCACAAAGAAAGCATTTCGAATTTACAACTAACGTACTAGACGAATTATTGAAACAATTAATGTAGATTTTGATGAGCTGACTGCAATGGCTTCTGAACACAACAGTTTAGGACCCGCACTTCATGAAATGACTCATGCAACAAATAGTTCAGGACTCGTGTCAAATGTGGCATCCATAAATTTTGAGGTCAGTAACTAAAAGAAAACGTATTATAATTGATTCTTTTGGTTATTTTTGGAGTCACTTTTATGTGGTTATACTATTTTTAGCATTTAACGCTTGTTTTACTAGGAACCCTAGTTACGCGAGCACACCTTTTACCTAACGATCATAGTTAATGGTTCTAACGACCAATGATATGCTCAAGTAACATTATAAGAGCACAAGGTATCGTAACACCATTAACACCGACGCATCAGCGCCACGTCAACTTTAACACCATAACACCAACACACCAAAATACCCTTGTAATCATAACACCAATAACAACACTTTTTTGGGACGCACCAATTTTTCTTTTTTCCAATATTTAAAACAAATTAAATTTATTTTTTAACAAAAATGTAAATTATAATTAAAAAAAATAAAAACGTAAAAAGAAAAAAAAATGAGTTGGGCCAAAAACACACACACTACACACATACTTTCTTCTTCCTCCTTCCCTCTTTCTTCTTCGTCACTGTCACACACAAAACACACACACTTAATAACACACACACACACAAACACAACACAAATACACACTTTTTAAAAGAAAAAAAGAAAAAAAGAAAATACATACCACGGGCGTTGGTGGAGCAACGCCGGTACCAACGCTGTGGGGCAACGCCAACGCCGGGTATCGTAACGCCACCAATGCCGGTGCCACGTAGGCGTAACGCCCGGTCCGGCGTTACCATACCCAAGGCTCTTATAATGTCAAAACACATGAGAAAATATAAGTCATTCACTTTTGTGCACTTAGGTCAATTCACTTTTTATAACTTGCAAGTTTCCCGGTAAACGCGATATTTCGTAAATTTTTACGTTTTTGCACTTACGCTTCTTATAACGGAATTAAAACACTTCAATATGACCTAAGTGTATAAATTCACTCTTTTACATTTAACCAACAATATACTACATATTATACACATAACTATGCCTTTTTACACAAAACCTTATACATTTAACCTATAAAATACTGCCTACACTTAATATATACATACAAAATAAATTTAAATACCAAAAAATAGATTTTGCTTCCCCTTGGAGACCTTAAAACCGACACTCATGGTAAACCACCCCAAAATTTGACCATTTACATTCAAAGCTTACTTACACACTCTTTATTACTCTCACTTTTCCCACAACCACTATTCATCACTTCGTTATTTCTCACACACATCATTTTCTCTCTATTCTCTCTCTAAAACATAGATATTATCTCCTCCTCTCTCCAAATATTCAGCCACCACACCACCACCATCAATCACCATTATAAAATCATGTTTAACAAAAGAATAACACTCTAAAAGGCTTGTTTAATCATCCTTGACAAGCTTCTTGATTCATTTTTCATCAAAAGCACCATCTTAGAAAGTTGAATCATCTTAGCCTCATCTTTATATTTTCATTCTCTTGGTGTTCTCATAAGTAAGGTAAAGATACAAGACGGCTTGTGCCCATCTTGTACCCGAAAAGTGCCATTTATGGCTTCATATACATGTTTGTTCATCTTCTTTTGTTCTAACCCACAAAATAATAAACCTACTGATAATATAATGTTTTGACACTTTTTAAATAATGGTAATATTCTTATAAAAGTTGTATAAGTGGTTTGATGATTCGAATGATAAAACTAGTGATGATATGGGGTGTAAAACCATGATTTAGAGCTAGATCAGGTGTAAACTTGTACATGCAATGGCTTAAAAATATTGTGAGTCCCAAACTGAATAGACATCTGCAACCTATTAAGGATGATAGCTAAGTTGTATAAATACAGTTTGACTATATAGAAACACTGACTATGAATACTATGTGCTAATGCAGAATCTGCTATTTTCAAACATGACCCTAATGTATTTTTAGGTCATATTGATTAGAGCATAAGTTTGTTGATAAATTATACATTTTGACTATTCAAGAGGCCTAGATAAAAATTATTCTGAGTTAAGTTTCCAATAATATAAGCTTTTCAAAAATTGAGGTCGTTTGGTTAGTGAAAGTTGAAAATGGTGAAAGGTGTAAAAACGTCCAACATCGCTTATTAACCCTTTGTACTAAAATGATCATAAATCATAAACCACGATGAATCTATAATTGAAACTGATATGGGAGATACTCGTAAGGGTTATTTAGAGTATCCCATTGGCCTAACTCATATAACCTTGATTTAGACCCTCTGATCATTAAAATACTTTGATATGTCCAGATTTTTCCATTTTTGGAGTTGGGTATAAATGGTCGGGTATAAGTCCTTAATAAATTTTGGGAAAATTCATGAACACATCTAAAACATGGAATTTTGACCTGGAGAAGTATATTGACCAGAATCTTTGGTTAACTTGGTCAAATAAATACTTAAAGTGCCGGGAAATTTGGGTCAAATTGTTGTAATTGCGTTTTGTGATAAAAGTGACTTTGGAAACAAATGTGAACACAAGGTATAACAAATGAACCTTAATATTGTCTGAGCATATCGTATAGGATCTAATTAGGTATATTTACTTGGCTTAGGTTTTGAGTAGAAGGTTGCGTATTCGTTTGGGTTGCCTATTTGTGTGGTTTGCCGAAAAGTCCTATTATCGTTCTAACTTTTAAAGTGAGTTTCTCACAGCCCCTCTTTTACCGTTTGAATCGATTTTGGGGTGGATAGCATGATGTGTGTTTTTATACTTTTACCTTGAAGTAATCAATCTTTTGAGCACATTTAAACTTGAACGTGTTGAACTTTGAACTTAATTTGAACTTGTTGAACTTTGGAAACGTGTTGAACTTGGAACCTTGAACTTAATATGTATGTTGTTGTATGCTTGGAACCCGCCACTACTTTTAACTCATTATCCCCCTCTTCGGGATTGAGACGTTAGTACTTATGGATAGCGTTATTAGGAGACTAGCCCCTCCTCACTCCCCGCACAAGGGTGCATAGTACTAAGTGTTTGTGCCACACTATACTACTGGAACTTGATTAGATGTTTGGAACGATTAGGCTGAATACATTTAAGTAGTGCCTTGCATAATCACTATAGCATACATATACATTGATTTGTTTTGGACTCTCAACTTATTTAGAAATTGATTTTGGTTTGGACGACTGTTTTTGATATCTTGCCAATGAGTTGGCAAACTATTGTTGGACGTCTACTCTTTTATAAAACAATATTTGTTGTACAAAATCTTAAGAACTCACCAACTATTTCGATATTTGACCATTTTTATCATGCTTTTCAGGTGACATTCCCAAGGTGGAAACTTAGTGTGATTGCATTGAGCCTATTCAAGATGTCTATTTTCTTCCAAGTTATTGTCTTTTAGGTAATCCATGTTCGGAAGAAAAACAACTATGTTGTCTTTGTACTTTTAAACTTGTACTTGAATAGTTGTATTTTGGATAACTTTCGTTTATCTTAATTTATGTATGGTGTTTTGTCTATCATCTTATGTGATGTTTATTAATATGTTACTCCTCACGTTTCCTCCTTGGTGGGGTGTGACAGATTGGTAATCAGAGCCTAAGGTTATAGAGAACGCTGGTTTTATTTTCAAAAATAAAAATCCGAACTATAACCAAAATGATTTTCTTTTTCTAAAAACACCGAACATGAAATGAGTCAACTAGTCTGAGTGGTTGCATCATTAGACCTAAATTAGATATAACTTGATCAACTATGTCTAATTCAAGGAGTATCATGCAACACTGGGTATAGTCATTATTTTTAAACAAGTTTAAAAACCGACTTTCCACTTTAGCCACTGAAAATCATACTAGGAATCATGTGCACCGTACAATGCATGCTTTTAGATGTCTACTATTTGATTTTAGTACATCATGATTATTTGGATTGATCCATATATGTTCTGAGTTTGCTTTCACATCGGTTACTATCGTTATTGTGTCACACTATCTCTAAGCGCCTTATTATTAAGAACACCATTATGATCACAATATGTCCTATAGATTGTCTTCGTGCGCTAATGATTTCATGAGTGAGTCACGATGTACACCTAAATACTATTCGTACCTTTACCCTGCATAAGACCTTGAGAAGGACTCGTTAATAGATTTCGAGTAAGAACCCAAGGCGAGCAGCAGGTGAACTACGTATGCACGACATGTAGAGACGTTTGTTTTTTCACTATTATAGCTACATTGACATATATTTTGGTCACGTCTCCGTTTTATTTCGTCATGCTTTTAAGCCAGCCATTTTGGCTTCTAATGTAAGCATTCTTTGCTTGTTCGCCAACATCGTGTTTAGTAATTCAAGATGTTGTTTCTGAGCGACCCCAAAGTTGAGTCAATTTTTCAAAAGAAATAAGCTTTATATCAACTTTTACCTTGATTTCATGAGTTTGACTTTGGACAACACTAAGTTTTAGAAGCACCACAAAGCATCTATAGCAAGCTGTTTTCAAGTGGAAACCGGTCGAGAGGGGTTCCCAATAATATTGTCAATAGGATGAGAATCGGTCCATTTTTAGAGATGTTCATGCGGCTGAGTGGATTGGTTGGGTCTCAGTGTGTCGTGATTACACAGACTATGATGCTTAGATTCGAGTCTGGGCTCAAACACATTGATAAAATGGTTCGGGATCAGCCGAGGTAAAAGTTTAACTTCAAAGATTCGCCTCAGCTGCACACTTGATGTACAAAGAGATTGATGATTCGAGGATGATGTTAAAGACTTCCCGATGGTGATTACTTGATCACAAGGAAATGTTATTTAATAGATCTATTTGGGAAACGACCTCCCCGTTCGGGTGACTAGCTATCACCGGAAACGAACGTTATAGCATGTCAAATCAGGGATGTTTCGGGTTAGAACATCATTTCGGGCTGAGTAGCAATATTTTGCAAACAAGACTGTCGAGCTTCAGTGTCACGAGGTGGGGGTTCAAACTAAGACATCTTTACTTCTAAGGATTTGGTGTGTTGTGATATCTCACCAGGAAGCGAGGTCTAGGTGAGGGTTCAAACTAAGACACTTATCCTTAGCCATATTAGGAAGAAGGTGTTGATGTGATTTCCCACTACGCTAGCAACGGGGTGGGTTTTCAAACTAAGAACATCGGTCGTTGGTTGTGATATCCTACTAGGGAGCGAGGCCTAGGTAGGTGTTCAAACTAAGCAACGCATTCCTAGCTTTAAGAACTTATGATTATAATGATGAAGATGTTGCAAAAAGTTCTACAGTTAAAATCTCGTTCTTTAAAATCAAGTTACAAGGTCCTAATAAGTTGTTGCTTTGAGTCATGATTCATCTTGAATCACGACTATGGAAATAAGTTGATCTATGGTTGAGTTGAAATGAGTACACACATTTAAATCATATATTCATGTTGGGAGTTAAAAGTTCACAAGTCATAAGTATGAGTGCTTAGCATTTAGACTTATATTGACAAATGATCTTGTTTAATTGCTTGGTTTGGAACTAGTGAAAAATCGGGGACGATGAATTTATCCGTCAGGACATCCGTAGATTATTCTATGGGCGTTTCTCATTCTATGATCCCAATGTTGATATAATAAAGGAAGTCAAACAGGAAGTCGAGAAAAGAAAAAGGAAAATCCAAAAATATTAGGGATAGTTAGTGTATGAATAAAAAATGGTGAAAACGGGACTTGTCGAAGCTTTTGATTCTTTAGTTTCCCTTGACGAACACTTAGCTACTTTTCAAAGTTATTAGTCGAGGGGGATTGAGATTCTTAGTTTTCGTAAATGTTTACTTCATAACATTGCGTGAGGACACGGCAATACCTTAGTATGGGGGATTTTGGTATGTGCTTAATTACACATACCTTTTACCTTTAAAAACGAGCTAAAATAACCAAAAACGGACTTAAAATGCCAAATATACGCTTGTTTTGCTAATTGTGTTGTGCAGGAACGGATAACTAAGAAAAGGACGAAAAACGAAGCCAAAACGACAAAACCGGACTCGGAATGGAAAAGCAGGAAAAGACAAAGTCAAAGTCCAAGCCCAAGTGTAGAAAAGTCAACCCAAGTCAACCCCGAAGCCAAAAGTCAAGAAAAATAAGTTTAGGGACTAAACATGTAAATCCCTAAACTTATATTTAAAGAAGAAAAAGAAGAAAAGAAAGACAAGGGTCCATACTGCCAATGAGGCAAAGTTATACTCCAAGGGCCAAAACTGTCAAAGCTACTAAGTTATAACAACCAAGGACGTACGGTGCAAGTGATGTTATAACCCTTGGGGACTGAAATTGCCAAGTCCCCAAAAGGTTTTACACCACAAGGACCATGGGTGCAAACACCCTTATCACTTTGGAGGGCCAAACTTGCCAATCCCCCAAACCTTTGCCTGTCACCCCCTGTCACCTCTAACCAGTTTATAACCCTTTTCCCGCCCTTTTCAAACACCAACCAACTCACGGGTTAACACCCCCCTCTTTTACCCTGCAACCCTAATTCCACCATGGACAATCATCCCCCCTCCTCTCCACTATCTTTCCCACCTAAAAAGGGGCTTTACCATGTTGGCAATCCAAAAACCCACCAAAAATCATCAAAGGGTTGAAAAATGTCGACTTGGGCACCAAGGGAAATGAAGGGCCAAGATCAATCCTGTTTGCACTCTCACAACAAACACACTTCAAATGTGTGTTAACAAAGAAGCACGAATGAAGATACATGCAGAAGACCGAAGAAGAAAAACCCTATCGTATTTTCCTATTTAAGCATTTGTAAGCGCTTGAGCCCGTGTGTAGTTTTTTGAATAGTTTCAGTGGTTTAAGTTAAGTGTGTTAATTTTCGAGTTAAGTCTTTATGTACTTGTACTTCAGTTTTTAATGAAAATTCAGTTGTTTTTATAATTGTGTTCTAAGTTACAATATTTCTTTTAAAACATTTAAGCTTTCATTAAGCACATTTTATAACCTGTTTTAAATTAAAACACAAGTTTAAGGAGAATTCAAAAGCAAAGTTACTGTGTGATCAAGAATGGATGAATAAGCTATTTTGGAAGGCTTATTGGTTATTGCTTAGTTTAAGCTTATTTATAAGCTGTGGGTAGGATTTAGAGCTTAATTAGGTTTCAAAAAACCCTGTTTTGAGCAAGGGTTAGAGGTACATTTCTTTTAAATTTTGCTTAAAAAGTACTATAGCAATTGCTTATTTAGCTTATTCTGAGCTTATTAATGTCTTGTGTGCTTATTTATGTCAATTAATGCTTAAGTGTGCTTCCTAGTTACTTTTCACTTCATTTTCATACAAGTTGCTAAAAACTGCCAAATTTAGCTTATCCTGTCCTAAGCATTATTATTCTATCTGAAAGTGCTTATTTGTTTAACTTTTTATCTTTTTATTGTCTTAAATTGCTTAAGTAGTAGTAGACTTTTAAAAATTTCAGTTACATTTAGTTTTTATAGGTTTTTAAATCATCTCTAAAAATTAAAGGGGTGTTTGGGTTAAAAGTAAAAACGGGTCAAAAATGGTTTTGGTATGGGTTGGGGTCACAAGTTAGATAAAGCTTAAGTATTTGAGCTTATTTAAGTGTGTTTTCTAAAGCTTTTCAGTCAAAAGCCTGTTTTTTCAAGTTTTCACAAGTGCCTTTCAAATCTGTGGTTTTTAAAAGAAGCTACAAGTGCTTATTTCATAAGCACTTGGGATCTTGAGTTTTAGTGTCAAAAAGAGTGTCTTTTGTGTGATTAAAACAAGCTGTTAAAAGTGTTTTGGTCATTTGACTTTGTTGAGTCAAAGCTGTCAAAAAGGTTAGGTGTTAACTTTTTAAGCCAAACAAGCACTTTTTCATTCTCTAAAATCAGCAAGTTTAAATGGTTTTTGGAAGCCAAAAATTTGTGCACAAGTTCTTTTCTTGATGTTATTTAGCTGTTTTAACTTATCTTTTAATTTTGAGCTTATTTGACAGCTTAAAATAAGCTGTCAAATTAGGCCCTTGTTTTAAGCTTATTCTCCCCTGGTGCTAGGGGGTGTCCTTTAAGCCCTTTTTTTTAGCTTTTTAGTGAACTTAAGCCTTAGGTTTTGGCTTATCTTAAGAGCCCATAAGCTCTTTGATAATCTCTCTCAAATTCAGACCTTAAGAACCTCTTTTGATAGCTTATTTTTAAGCTCAAAGTTGCCCCTTAACTGTTTTGGCTTAGCTTTAGTGTAGGGAATTGCTTATTTACTCTCTTGGCTTATTAAGCTTATTTCATAAGCTAATTTGTGCTCCTAGTTGATTTTTAGGATAATGTGTTAAGTTGTTGAGCTTGTTTACCATTTTCCTAGCTTATTTAGACTAAACAGTTAAGCCCTCTTAGCTTTTAAGCTTAGTTTAGTCTTCTGTCATGTAAGCCCTTTGTCAGCTTATTTAGTTTATGCATTTAGCTCTTTAGTGCTTATTAGGATAGTTTAGACAACTTCTCTTAGCTTATTTGTCCTAGCTTTAGCTTAAATGTCCAACAAAGTCCAAAAGACTTAGCTTTTTTTTAGCCTTAAGCCCACTTTTAGCTTCTGTCACCTTATAAGCTGTTTTTAAGCTTATTTATAAGCTTTCAAAAAAAGTTGTAGTTTTGAAAATTGTTAAGCTCATCGAGCTTAACAACTTTGTTTCACAAAGTTTTTCCAAAAAAAAAAGGGGAAGACAAGGGGTTACCCGGGTGAGCAAGGCTCGAACCCGGGTCTCAACCCTCGATACATCCCCTTTTATAAACATCACATACCGCTGCGCCCTTGGGACTTTTCTGTTAGTGTCCCAAGGGCTTAGGTATTTAAGGGCATTTTGGCTTTGTAAGCCTATAAGCTGTTACAGCTTATTTGCGGGCTTATTTATAAGCAAACTTTAGGTTTCTTAATTTTCGTAGGTTAGTCATATGCCAATATTTTTTAGTAAAATTTCAGAATTTAATTCCAAGTCGTTTTGAAATTTTTATAATTTAATTTAGTTAAAAGTTTAAAAAATTCATAAAAAATACAAAAATTATCAAAAAAATATTTTTCTTTTTTAGAAAATTTTATTTAGTCATATAGTTTGTAGGAAAAATATAAAAATTTTCGTAGGGTCATTTTTATAACTTTTTGCTTTTTAAAGAACGGGGTCGGGTGCGGTTTTTGTCTTGACTCGTTTTTGGGTCAAACGACCTCCGTTTTCAATCTAGTCTTTTTCATTATTCGTTATTTGTTCCCTAGAGTAGTTTAGAAGCAACAAATTCCTTCGTAGGGTTAATTTTAAAGATTTTAGGTTTTTCCCCCTTTGTTCGGGATCCGTGCTCTCGTTTTCTAGTTTAATTTCATAATTTTTAGGTTTTTCTTAAACGTTTTTGTTTGTTATTGTTTAATTTAACTTTCCACACTCTTAAATCATTTTCTCATTCAAACTCCAATCTTTCGACTGTATCGATTCTCCAGTCCAGCCTCGTTGGGGATAAACGACCCGGGAACATTCTATACTACTTCTCGGTTTTATTGGTCTTGTTGATTTTTAGACTTATATATATTTTATATTTTATCATATATTATATATTTAGTATAAAATTCTACCAATCAATCACCAAAATAGCCTCTACATCAAACCTAGTTTCTAACAAACCTATGTTATCTTCTATAGGAGTAAAACCGTCTACTAGTGCTAGCGGATTACAGCCTTCAGGCAATACAAAGAAAGATAAGATTCTGCAAACACCAAGTAGTACTCAGAAGAATAAAGTAGAAGCCTAACCTAGGAAAGTTAAATCTAGTTTGATAAATAAAGATTGTGTTGTTCAACCTAAAGGAACTGCTCATGTGCAACATTCTAAGCTTAATGCGAATCCTGAACTTAAATGTGTTAAGTGTAATGGTTGCATGCTTTCCGATAATCATGATTTGTGTGTTCTTGATTTTATCAATAATGTGAATGCTCGTAAAAAATCTAAATCTGTTAAGAAAAGTTCAAAGAGAAAAGTTTGGAAACCAACAGGAAAGGTGTTTACAAATATTGGATACATCTGGAGATCTACTGGTAGGACCTTCACTATAGTGGGAAATGCGTGCCTTTTAACTAGGATTACCACAACTACTGAAGTACCCCATAGGAAACCAACTGCTCTAGAAAATGAAACACCTAAACCTGTTGTAACACTGGTTTACTCAAGGAAACCTAGGAAATCTCAAACTAATGTTCCTGTTAGAAAATCTAAGGTTCTTAAATCTGTATCTGCTAACAAAAAGGAACCTAGTAAATCTTGGGGATCCATTGTTTTTGATGTTCCATCTTCCTCTCTTGATGAATGCAGGTCATCTAAATTGTTCTCTGGTATTTGGACTCCGGCTGCGCCAAGCATATGACCGGAGATCGTTCTCAGCTCACCAATTTTGTCAATAAGTTTTTGGGTACAGTCAAATTCAGAAATGATCACATGGCAAAGATTATAGGATATGGTAATTATCATATTGGAAATGTTATGATCTCAAGGGTTTACTACATGGAAGGACTTGGACATAACTTATTCTTCATTGGACAATTATGTGATTCGAACCTTGAAGTTGCTTTTCGTCAACACACCTGCTTCATACGTAATCTAGAAGGTGTTGACCTATTGACTGGATCTCGAGGCAACAATCTATATACTCTGTCTCTTGGAGATATGATGGCGTCCTCTCTGATATATCTCTTTTCAAAGGCCTCAAAGACTAAGTCCTGGCTATGGCACTGACGTTTGTCTCATCTGAACTTTGGTACTATCAACCATTTAGCTAGACATGGTCTTGTTCGAGGTCTCCCCTAAGTTTTTTATCTTAAAATAGAAACATCCTTGTTCTGCCTGTGATATAGGTAAAAGCAAGAAGAAACCCCACAAACCTAAATCTGAAGACACCAATCAAGAAAAACTTTATCTGTTGCACATAGATCTTTGTGGACCAATGCGTGTCGCAAGCATTAATGGAAAGAAGTATATCCTCATCATTGTCGATGATTACTCTCGATTCACATGGGTTAAATGTTTAAGGTCAAAAGATGAAGCTCCAGATTTTGTAATCAAGTTTCTCAAGATGATCTAAGTGCAACTTAAAGTACCTGTCTGACGCATCAGAACAGATAATGGAAACTGTGAATAATTAATCAAGACTTGCGTGAATACTATGAGAAGGTTGGCATCTCTCATGAAACATCCGTTGCTCGGTCTCCTCAACAAAATGGTGTCGTTGAAAGACGAAATCGTACGCTAATTAAAGATGCCCGCACAATGTTAATTTACAAAACAGCACCTTTATCATATGGGCAGAAAGCTTGCTACCGCATTTACAACACCCAAAATCGTTCCATCGTACGTCTTCGTCACGGAAAAACACCATATGAGCTTTTACATGACAAACCTACTGACTTATCATTCTTCTATGTATTTGGTGCACTCTACTATCCGACAAATGATAGTGAGAACTTGGGTAAGTTACAACCGAAAGTTGATATTGGTATTTTCATTGGCTATGCACCCACAAAGAAAGCATTTTGAATTTACAACCGACGTACTATAAGAATCAAGTTGAGAAACAATTCATGTATATATGATGAGTTGACTGCGATGGCTTCTAGAACACATTAGTTAGACCCGTCTTCATGAAATGACTCCTACAACAATCAGTTCAGGACTCGTGCCAAAACCTCCTCCTTCATAACCATTTGCACCATCATTAAGAATAGATTGGGATATTTTGTTTCAACTAATGTTTGATGAATACTCACTCCTCCACCAATGTTGATTACCCGCCACTGAAGTCGTGCTACCGAATTCTGAAAGTAGTTGCTCCAGTTCTCGCTGTATCAACCAGTTCACCTTCTTCAACAAATGTTGACCAAGATGTACCATCACCAAGTCATTCTCAAAAAACACCTGAAACTTAATCTCCCATCATTACTAACGATGTTGAAGAAGACAATCATGATATTGAAATTGCGCATATGGGTATTGATCCGTACTTTGGTATCCTAATTCCAGAAACCCCTTCTGATCAATCTTCATCATCGGATTCTATTCATACAATTGTGCATCCCGATCACTAAATTTCAAAACATAATAGCAAATGGACTAAGGATCATCTACTTGAAAACATCATCGGTGAACTCGCTAGACCAGTTTCCACAAGGCTATAATTACATGAGCAAGCTCTTTTCTGTTACAAAACAACGATGCTTTCCCTCACTCTGTTTGAACCCAAGAACGTATAAAGATGCTTGACTCAATCTTGCTGGATCGAAGTAATGCAAGAAGAACTCAATGAGTTCGAACGTCTTGAAGTATGGGAGCTCGTACCCTAACTAGATAGAGTTATGGTTATTACTTTGAAATAGATCTACAAAGTGAAGCTAGACGAACTGGTTGCCAGGTATTCAAAAAGAACAAGAGAGATTTCGGTTAGTGGCTCTCATGGTTTCAATCATGGAAGAGGGTAATAGATTTGAAGAGTCTTTTGCTCCGGTTGCAAGAGTAGAGGATATAAGGATTTTTCTCGCGTTTGCCGCTCACATGAACATGGTCTTCTACCAAATGGATGTCAAGACTGCGTTTTTGAATGGTAATTTACGAGAAGAGGTTTATGTAAGCCAACCGGACGGTTTTGTAGATCCAGATAACCCCAATCACATGTACAAGCTAAAGAAAGCGCTTTATGGGTTGAAACAAGCTCCAACGCCCTGGTAATGACATGTTATTCTTCATTACTGATATCCAAGATTTCCTCCATAAAGCTTAGTGGGATCCTACTCTGTTGATCTTAAAGGAAGGAAAAGAATTACATCTGGTACAAAGTATATGTCCGAAATATATCATTGCTGATCTACACCTGAATTTTGGGTGACCTATTTGCTAAAATCATTGTTTAAAATTTAGATGTCAATGATGGGTAAAATCTCATTTTCTTAGGACTACAAGATTTTCAAATCCCAAAGGCAACTTTATATAACCCAGTCAGAATATGCCCTGAATCTTAAAAGAAATATGTTTTCGACTCTATGTGACCCAATGATACTCCATGGTGTAAAATCTAAACAGATGAGGATAAAGAAGGGAAAGCTGTTGATCCGTCACACTATCGTGGCATGATTGGCACCCTCCTTTATCTCACAGCCAGTAGACTTGACCTACAATTTTCTATATGCATGTGTGCCCGGTATCAGGCTCGGCCTACCGAAAAGCACTTACATGCGGTCAAAAGGATCTTTCGGTATCTAAAAGGAACCGTCAACCGGGGACTATGGTATCCGAAGGATTCTTCAATTTCACTAACAACATTTGAGATGACGGATGATCATGCTGGATAGTCAGATACAATAACGAAGCACATCTGTAGTAATGCATTTTCTGGAGAATTGACCTTTTAGCGGTCATCAAAGGAGAAAAGCTCGCGATTATCCAGTACGAAAGCTGAGTATAGCATGCTTATTTCGGGGATGTTGTGCTCAAATTCTTTGGATGAGATCACAAGTTACTGACTATGGCCTTAGATTCATAAATTCCAATTTACTTGATAACAAAAGCGCTATTGCCTTAACCTGCAACAATGTTCTCCATTCCAGGTCGCTGCATAGAGAATCGCAATTTCACTTTAATCAAGGAGCATGTTGAGAATGAGAGATTGAAAACTTTTACTTTGTCAATACGGAGTATCAACTGGCAGACATCTTCACAAAAGCCCTTGCAAGAGAAAGAATTGAATTTCTGATCAACAAGCTGGGAATGTAGAGTTTTACGCCGGAGACTCTAAAACAACTGGCAGATGAAGTTGATGAATAGTGGTGGTACCTATTCACATATCCTGTAACATATGTATATATATTATTAAAAACCATAAAAACCAAAAAGATTTTTTCATTTTTCAGAAAACTTTTATAAAAACAAAATACAAAAATATAAAATCTTCAAAACCAAAGAAAAAATTAAAAAATGAGAAAAATATAAAAGAGGTAAGTAATGCCCATTCTTCTAAAAATCGATAACATCTACGGTCTTAGAAATGTCATTCAATAATGATACGAGGCTGTAAATGAAGTTCGAGTAGAAGTTCAATAGTTTTCAAAACATGCCAAATGGCTTGCTAATATTTCAGATAGCAACCCGATCATCATCTTAAAGGAAAGTATTTCAAAAAGAAAACTTGTCCTCTCAACGAGAATTTATTCTCGAGCATGGTTTACTTTATGACCATGCAAAGGCTTATGATTACTTTGCATCACAACCCGTGCTTCTTATATTCCATAAGTGTATGTGTCAGTGC
Organism: Tanacetum coccineum; assembly: GCA_026074375.1. NCBI lineage: Eukaryota > Viridiplantae > Streptophyta > Magnoliopsida > Asterales > Asteraceae > Tanacetum > Tanacetum coccineum. The sequence goes on from BQNB010001691.1 coordinate 120,883, forward strand.
GCTTATGAGTAAAAATAAGAGAAATCTTATTTGCTATGGTTTTTGTTTTTTAAAATGAAAACATTGCTTCATCAGTAAATGCTTTTCAAAGACATCTACCAACTCAAACAACGACTACAGCTCTTAAACTAGAAAACGGGTCATTGTTTAAGGGAGAGAAAATGTCAAATATCTTCTTCATTATAATGATGGGATTAATGAGAACAATGTTTTTAAACAATAACAAAATATCATTTGTAAGGATAGTTAATTAATTTTAACTTATGTGTGCCTTAAATGTTATGTGTTTATGCCTTTAGGGAGAATTTTTGCAAAAATTAAGTCTATAGGTATGATAGTTTGAACATTAGGGACTATTTGTGCTTTTTGTTTATCTTGCATATGCCTTATAAAACTTGATTATGTAAAAATTGATTAAAGTTAAAACTTGAGGTGCCAAATGCGTTAAAGTCAAATTTTATGTTAATACCCCATCCCACCCTACCCGTTCCTGTACACAAACACACACACTTGACATATTTTTTTCTCTCACACTCCCCTCACTCGATCGTCTCTCTTCATCTCTTCATTTCAAGATAATTTTGTGCATTAAGGTATAAATGAAAAGTGTTCTCCTACACCTAAACTACTCACGTCTCAAAGGAATTGGTTTTTAATCCAAGTTTGATCTCGAAATCTCTATTTCTTAAATTAGGGTTCTTGAAAATCAAAGTTGGTTAAAACATCAAATTAGTTGAGGGGTTTTGAAGCTTTAGGTGTGCCTAGCACTTGTTTAATACAGGAAAGAATTTTGATTTCCACCATTTTTGATCTCGAAGAACCCTAATTTTTAATTAGGGTTTCACAAAATCAAAAGTGCTCAAATCTTCAAATTAGTTGAGGGGTTTTGATGGTATTGGTGTGTAGAAGACTTGTCTATAACAGTTTTATGTGTGCTTAACATATGTATTAGATATGAGTGATTATGTGTTCGAAAAATTAGGTTTATGAAAAATATTGTTAAAAACTAATGGGTTTTGTGTTAGGGAGCTTAATACCACTTTCTTAAATATGTTTGTATGTTCATATCCCACCATTGTTTATGGTTCTTTGATTGTATATGCTAAAGTGTTAAAAAGTTGCTTGTTTTTGTTCTTTATTTTTGTGTATCTGGTTTGAAGTTGTTCTGAATACTATATTCTTGCTAAGATTGCTATTCAAACATGTCTAAATGCTTCAAAACATCTTAAGTATGCAAGTTTCACATGAACCAAACAACTAGTTGTACTCAGGAACCGAACAAATGAGTACATTAAGGAATCGAACAACTATAGCTATTAGGAACCAAACAACTTAGCTGTTAGCAGGAACCGAACAACTATAGCTATTAGGAACCGAGCAACTTAGCTGTTAACAGGAACCGAACAACTTGACTCTTAAGGAACCAAACAAAGTGATTCTTAAGGAACCGAACAACTTGACTCTTAAGGAACCGAACAACATGATTCTTAAGGAACTAAACAACTTGATTCGTGTAGAAACCGAATAACTAGATTGCTTTTAGGAACCGAACAACCTTCTTCTTTAAGGAACCGATCAACTAGTTTATTAAGGAACCTAACAACAAATTTTTCCTTAGAAATCAGTTTTTGTTTCAAAGACCAAACACACTTAAGATCAAATTTCTAATATAAAAAGCGATTTAAAAACTTAATTAGGGAGTTAATTAAACTTGGTTAATTAAACACTCTAAAACAAGTTGAGTTGGCTTAAGTTGTCATTTTTAATGGATAGATCTTAATAAGTGCAAAAAGTCTTAAAGTTCCTAATTCTTAGGAAACGTTCACATCATGAATTAACTTTTCGTGCTCAATCAAAAGGTCTTTATAGCATATTGTATAAAATTGGTTGTACATAAAATGTATTGACCCTATCATAGCAGAATCATGAACAACACAAGAGCTCAGTAAAAGGCACTGGATGATGAATTAGTCGCCCCTGCTAACCGTCTTAATATAGGGAAAAACAATCTCCGACTAAGCTCAATTCTCAAATCCAAGGAACCTACTCTTCAAGTGGCTTTAGATGCTCTCAAACTCACTCTATTCTACAATGCATTTGAGATCTCTGCTGATGTACCAGAAATATACATGCAAGAGTTCTGGGTCACTGTCTCGAGACATCATTCTTCACTTCGTTTCAAGTTGAATGGAAAAAGTCACACTGTTAACGTTGACAACTTCAGAGATATGCTCAAGATTTGCCCTAAACTCCCTGGTCAGATATTTGAAGAACCCCCACTAGAAGAGGAGATCCTATCTTTTATTAGAGACCTTGGACACACCGGGGAGATCAAGTTTTTATCCGATGTCAACGTCAATCACATGCATCAACCATGGAGATCATTTGCTGCCATAATCAACAAGTGTCTAAGTGGAAAAACTACTGCTCTGGAGAGTCTTCGACTGTCACGTGCTCAAATTCTTTGGGGAATGTATCATAACAAGACTGTTGATTATGTCTACTTGCTGTGGGAAGATTTAGTGTATCAAGTGGAAAACAAAAATTCTAAGAAGAACAATGACATGTACTATCCACGATTCACCAAAGTCATTGTAGACTACTTCATGGCAAAGGATCAGGGAATCCCAAGGAGAAACAAGATGTTTTGGCACTATGCCAGGGATGACTTCATGTTCACCACAGTAAGAGTCATTTCTAAACATCAGGACACACAAGTATACGGTGCTATTCTCCCTCAGCACTTGACCAATCAAGCTATGTTGGAGTCCGAAGCCTACATGACTTACCGTGCTTATGCTACTGGTGAAAAGACTCCAAAACCAAAAACTACAAAGAAGAAAGCTGATTCTGAATCATCTCCCAAGACGAAGTCTACTCAAGCTTCTAAAGGTAAAAGAATCACGACCTTAGCTAAGGGAGATAAACCTGCCAAGAAGAAGCAATCTGCAACAAAGTCAAAAGGTCTAACGGTGCTATCTGAGGTCGCTTTGACTGAAGCTCAACAGATGAAGATTGCTATTGAAAGGAGCAAGATACAAACTCACAGCTCTTACGCTAGTGGCTCAGGTGATGGAGTTGACACTCAGTCAAAGGTTCTTGATGAGCCACAACAAAACATATCTAGTAAAAATAAAAGAGCTGGTGACAAACCAGAGGTTCCCGATATACCCGAATACAGATCAGAGAGTGAAGAAGAATCTTGGACATTCAGTCAAGGAGAGGATGATGAAGAAAATGATGAACATGACAGTGAAGATGACAATGACGAGCATGACAGTGACGATGAAAATGATGATGAATATGATGATCAAGAGAATGTCAGTGGAGAAACTCAATTAGATGATGACGAAGGTAATTTTATTCACCCAAACTTGTCCACATATAAAGCAGATGATCAGGAAAAAGAAAAAGATGAAGAAAAAGAAAATGATGATAATGAAGTGTCTTCTGATTAGATGGTTTCAACACTACCTGATTATGAAATTACGGATGAAGAAGAAAATTAAGAGGATGATGATAATGTTATGGGAGGAGAACAAGAAGATGAGGAAGATGAGGAACTGTACGGAGATTTGAATCTCAACCTAGATAGAAGAGATGTAGAAATGACAAATGCTCAAACTAATCAAGAGACGGAAGAGGTTCACGTAACTTTGACTACTGAACCTCTAGTAGTACAACAACAAAGCTCCTCTGTTTCATCAGATTTGGTGTCTAAATTCATTAATCCAACTCTCTCGATTTTAAATCCAACTATTCAATCTGATATTCCTGTCAATGTATCAGTTTCCGTCACTACTACGACACCTTCTTTTGACAATACAATTCCTCAAACACCCATTTCAATCATTCAACCTCAACAACAAACACATGATTCCACAACAACAACAACTATTCTAGCAACAACCTTGCCAAACATCCCCAACTTTGCTTCTTTATTTGGTTTTGAACGAAGGGTTTCCTCATTAGAGACTGAACTGTCTGAGCTCAAACAAACCAATCAATTTGCTGAAGTTGTATCATCTATTCCAGGCATTGTTGATAACTACCTTGCGCCTAAGATGAAAGATGAAGTGAATGTAGTTATTCAACTAAAATCAAACAAGCTCATAGAAGAAGCTCAAGCCGAGAATGATGAATTTCTTAAACAGATAGACTCAAACATTAAGGCCATAATCAAGGATCAGGTTAAAGCTCAAGTATCTAAGATCATGCCAAAAGTTAAGAAGTATGTCACAGAATCTCTAAGGGCTGAAATGTTGGCTAGATCATCCAATCAACCTCAGACATCTTATGCTGCAGCGGCATCTTTCTCATAATTTGAGTTAAAGAAGATTCTCATCGACAAAATTGATGAAAATAAATCAATGAACAGATCAGCCGTTCAGAAAAATCTCTTCAATGCATTGATCGAATCTTACAACTCGGACAAAGACCTCTTTTCTTCTTATGGTGATGTTGTGACTCTAAAGAGAGGACGTGATGATCAAGACAAAGATGAAGAACCCTCCGCTGGATCAAACCGAGGGACGAAAAGAAGGAGATCAGGCAAGGAAGAGTCATCAAAAGAAGCAACTCAAAAGGAGTCTAAGTCTACAAGTTCTTCTAAAGGTACAACCAGATCTCAACCAAAATCATCAGGCAAGTCTGATCAAGCAGAGGAGCATGGTCCAAGGGTTGATGATTTGGAAGAACCATCACATTAAGAGTTTAACACAGGCAATGATGATGTATCTCCTGCAAAAGAGGTAACAGATGTTGATGCACGACTGTGGAATCTACCATGCTCTCAAATTCCTGATCGTGAATGGAACAAAACAAAGACTGTTGACGACCTACCTCCTCAATCATGGATAACTCAGCTGGCTTAAGCTTCAGGCACGCAATCCACGTTTAATGAGTTTCTACTCCCATCGACTTCTCTGCCTTTATCATGAATCAGCTCAAGATTAACAATCTGACTCAAGATGTGTTGACCGGTCTAACATACGATCTTATGAAAGGCACATCCAAGAGTGTAGTGGAATTACAATACCATTTGGAAGAAGTATTCAAAGCTACGCATGATTAGTTAGATTGGCATAATCTTGAAGGAAGATCGTATCCCTATGATCTCAGCAAGCCCCTTCCTTTAATTCAGAATGCACGAGGTCGTCAAGTTATCCCTTTTGATCACTTCATCAATAACGATCTAGAATATCTGAAAGGAGGGAGCTTAAGTCAAAGATACACAACCTCAATTACCAAGACGAAGGCTGTTGAGTACGGTCATGAAAAATGGATTGAAGACAAGTTGTCTACGACAAGCATGCCTACTGGGGAACATATCACTGAGGTCTAAAACGTCAGTCATTCTATGGATATGCTACCAACATGGAAACTTCAAATGATGTCTACTCAAGACACATGATAATTGTTGTTACTAGTCTCAAGATCATGGAGTTCTTTGGTTACAAACATTTGGAAGAGATTATTGTTCGAAGACAAGATGATCAGCTGTACAAGTTTCGAGAAGGCGACTTCAAAAGACTTCGTCGCCAAGACATTGAAGATATGTTACTTCTTCTTGTTCAAGGAAAGCTGACCAACCTCAATTTGGATGAACGGTTTGCACTAAATGTAGCTTTGAGAATGTACACGAGACGCATTGTCATTCAAGAACGTGTGGAGGATCTACAACTGGCAGTTAAAAGCTACCAAAAGAAGATAAACCTCTCAAAATCAGACTTATATCGTTCAGATCTCCGAAAAAAGACTCCCTACACTGCTTACCCTGATATCCAAGGCATTATATATCAAGATGACATGGACAGAAATTGTTTGATGCGCACTGATGAGCTTCACAAGTTCAGTGACGGCACACTAAACTATGTTCGTACCGCTCTCAATGATATTGCTACTGGGATTCAAATGGAGTACTTACCAAAGAGAAAATGGACCAAACAAGACAAGCAGAGAGCTCGGGTGATGATAAATGTCATTGACAAGAAACTCAAAGATAGAAGGTTGATGTGTAGTCTAGAAAAGTTTGTTGGTGGAAGACCTTATAGAGGATACCTTCGGCTGCTACAAAGAACCATATGATTCTATCATATGATGTTCTTATCACTCATGTCAAATCTCATAAATAATTTAAACTTGTGAATTTGTAGATATGTAGTGTAGACTTATGGTGATAATAATGAGTGCTCGAGTATATTTTTTTTCAAGAATTTCTTAGTAAATTCAAATTGTACTCAACACTATCTTATATACCCTCAAATATTGATGGGGAGCATTAAAATGTTCCTATTAGATATTATGTAACATTTTATCCCCAGACGTTTAATCAATTGATATCCAAAATATCAAGGGATTAACATTTTGGATAAAGAGAGAAAATATGATTAAACTGCATCTAATTTATATTGAAATGAGATTGTATAAAATAGACTCAATGCACTCCACACTTAGCATGTACTATGATTACGATGCACATGTTAAGGGGGAGCTTTTAGTGAAAATGAAAAACTCTCAAAGTGTAAATCTTTTGATATTTATATCAAACACTTTGATTGAATTTTTTCAATGATTTTAGTTTTGATTGTGATGGAATACCTAAAAGACCGACCATGTACTTAAATTTATGAAGTTATAAGGTGGTTAGGCATAGGTATTCAAATCCCATGATCCAGCCAGAACAGGAGGGATCTACCTAGGGATATCCACTAGTTAGTGTAGAAGTCCTTAGGTATGATACAAAAGGAGTAAAAGTGAGAATCAAGAATAATACCGACTGAGATGGAGCTAATACTGGAACAAACCCAACAAGGTATTAGTCATGAAGTCTCGGTAAGCGCTGAAGGGGTTGAAGAATGAAAAAGAATTGTAAGGATAAAGGGTGAAAAGAAAGAATCTCTCCATACACTTAGGCATAAACCGGGTCATTACATAAATTATCGAAAACACTAGGTTGTTGTCTGACACTGAAGACTATCATGGACCAGTGACGCTACGCACAACCCTCACTAGCCACTCAAGGTCTCTCAACAAACTCTTGTTTCATTTCTCACGGAGATTACACGCATTTCTATCGACTTTCTCACTCCGAGTTAGTTGATATTGAAAAGGTGGCAGTCTGCTCCAGCCTCCGATCACTAAAACCAAAGTGCACTATTGAGTCTAGAGCCAAAAGAGATCATCCATAAAATCCTCATTGGACACTATCAAAATTATGCTTGCTAAGTCACACAATGTGAATAACAAGATATATATTAAGAGTCCTACGCATTATCCTTGTGATTTTGCCAGAACATCCGAGTGATATTACTCACAGTGAAGATGGAAATCCTGCTTGAGCCAACATCAAACAAGCTCATGGTAGGTGACTTGTGCGATTCTATATGAATCAAACTTGTGACAACTAGAAAGAAACGATGGTGCGATTCTATAAGAATCAAACTTGTTCCAGGTTATGAATTGACGATTGATGATGAATTTTTGAAATGATTAACACTCTCGGTGTGTCACAAAATTACTTTAGCAAGTTACACTTCGATTGATTTTCAAATTGATTTTTCTATTTCAATCGGTGAGACAGTAACTCACTGGTTTACTCTTACCGTGTTGTCTGCTTTGAGACGTTTCGGTAATGAGAACATGCTGAGTTTGATGAATCTAATGCAAATGTGTTAGAAAGATTCTATACTTTAGCTGGAAATCCTGTCAAGGAGATTCTTCTTAAATTGAATCTACCTGATCACAGGTCGATCCTTACGGATTCAAAGGTTACTCCAACCAAACACGGGCGAATGACAAAGCCATATTCGTCCCCTCGCTTTATTGTTAACTGTTTTAATGCATGATACTTAAAGATGGAGGTGAAGGTACCAGATTCCAGCTGACTCACAAGATTCATAGCCACATGCTCATACCCGACCGATAAACATAAAGACATCATGAAAGCTCAAGTACATGTTTCAAGACTTTTGCTACTCTGATACCGTACGTCTTTCTTGAAGTGACGAAGTATTAAAGTCAAAGAATTTCAAAGAAGTTTCTGCCATTCTGATACCGAATGTCTTTTCGAAGTGACGAAGTGTTAAAGTTAAAGAACTTCAAGAAAGATGCAACATTTAAGCTTTTCAAGTCAACAAATCAAGAAAGGTATGAGCATGTCGGTCCAGAAGTCACAAGCTCACAAGATGGCAATGTTTACAAGATGACGAAACGATATTATACTTGGTTGATTATCTCAAGGTGTTCAAGATCACATTCAAGTCAAGATAAGGAAACAAGCTCAAACCTAAAGTCAATTATCACTACATCAAATCACAAGTTAATGAATGAAGTTAAACGAGCTCAAGACTAAAGATAAAACATAGTATGCTAGGTTTAAGTTTTTGTAAAATGGAGCGACCTCCCTTAAGGGGAGATTGTTAGGAACACGAAAGTGTCGGTCGCTTTCATAGATAACAGTCGTTAGCTCGTTAAGTAATTTTTGAAAACTTACATAGTTTGTTAGACCAATGCCCATGGATAAGTCCATTAAGCCAAGGCCTATCCGCCTAATGGAAGGTATAGATACACCTCTCCATGCCTTTGAGAGGTGGTTGGTTGGTTGTATTTTTACATAGTAATGCATTTCATGTTCTTTTCTTTCTCTCTCTAAAATACTTCATTTCTTCCCACTTTCTCTCTCTAGTTTTTGTTGTTAGAGATTACTAATATTCTTCACCTTTGGTTTTTTTGGTTTTTTTTATTTATTTTTTATTTTTATAATTTTGTTTATATTTTAAAACAGTGAAACATAGAATGCGGAACAAAAATTATAAAGTTTAATAAGTCAAAAGTATTAAACTGTCAAAAAGTACGAAAGAGAAACTGATAAAAAACTGTGTTGCACTGTAAGCTGGAAAAAAAAACATGTTTTGTACTTTTTTTGAACTTTTCTTATACTATTTAGCGGGCCGGGGGTACCAATAGCACCCTAAATAATATGATATGTCAACAACTAGTGTTGATAAATAATTATGATGAACCCGCATAATTTTGATTGATGAAATTAAATTGTTGTACCAAACAAATTTACCTAACAATGATACTTTATTTTATACCCATTTCAATTCCACCCATAATCAAACCTTTAACTCATAGTCAATCCGGGCAATATACCAAACGCACCCTAAAGTTGTTTGCTTGGAATATATCCTAAGAAGTTTGGATTGAAAAGTTTGGTCATTTGGTTGTAATAAAACCCACGGATGAAAGCCCAGTCCGGTTTATGACCCAACAGAACCGGGTCGAACATACAAATACCTAAATCTTTCAATTTTGCCGCCAACTGTAAAAAATCAAGAATGGGGAAATTGAGAAGAATGATAAATGAAATAGCATACACCAAAACCCCAACTCACAAACTATCATCTCTTCATTTTTCTTTAGTCCCACTTCTTTACATCTCTTCTTATTTTTATAAATTTGCTCTAACTTTTCGACATACCCTTTACGATTTTGGTTTCACTAAAAAACACAGGTACTTAGTACTTTACATACATTAGTTTCATGTTTTTTTTATGCTAAATAGATTTAAGCTTCTAATTTGTTTTCGGGTGTGTTTGTTTAAGCTTATTCATTGTCTTATGAGCTTATTTGTTTTTGGATTATGTTTTATAAGCCCCGTCTTGTTGGCTTATTTGGGGGCTTATGGGCTTATTATATATGTTTATTATGTCATAACAAACTTATATAAGCCCACAAATTTCAAAAGAAGCCAAACAAATGCTGCTTATGAAACATAAGGCGAAAACAGATAAGCTCTAAGCCCATGAATAAGCTTAAACAAACACCCCTCCCCATAATCCACATAAAAGGAGGTTATCAAATCTATATAAGTTAAACTGCAATTAATTCTTTTAAAATAAGCTAAAAATCTAATAAGCCCATAAAATAAGCTAACACAAACACACCCAGGGGTGGTGTTTGGTTTAGTTTATATATCTGGCTGACTACTTAATTGAACTTTGAAAAGCTAATAAGCTCAAATTTTGTGGCCCAAAGCCTTATCATCAATTTGAGCTTGTAACTACTCAAAACTCAAATTTTAAAGCTCAAGAGCCCAAAAAATGGAGGTTTATTAGTTTTTCAAAGTATCAATACGTCTTAAAAACAAACACCCCTTCACTATCTTATAACTTAACTTAAATAAGGGCCGTGATGCATCTAGTAATAAGCCATTTAAGAGAGAGGAACTAACAAATCAATAAGTTTATAACCCATCGAAAAGACAGGACAAACATCGACTCTGAGCTTAGGCTTTGTGGAGTAGTCGGCTTTTGGTCAACCATGGTCACCTAAAAAAAGTAGTTTCAATGCTTGGCATACTAACATATTTGTAAATGGTTGCGTCGTTGCGGGTTTGGTACAATCGCGTGAATACAAAGGGTTGTATGAGTAACCCTAAGCGTAATAAGCTTATGCATTCTTAAAAAAACTCAGGAGAATGGCTTAAGCACTTTGAAATAGACTTATCCAAATACCTCAAAAGGCTTTGTGACAATATAATAAGCTATTTAGTCCACACTCCCCATCATAAGCTTACCCAAACACCTGCCAAGTTTGTTATATAAAATGGTAAAAGAATAAAAAGTAGTGTAAGCTGTATAAAATGGGGAAAAAAGGTAAAAACTTTTCTTTATGGCTGCTGAAGGTTACCTGTGCCGGTGATCAGTGTTGGAAACTTGACATGGGGTGGCAATGGGAAGACTCCGATGGTCGAGTTCATTGCAAGTTGGTTTGAAAAAGATGTCGGGGTTTCACCACTTATTCTCACCAGGGTAATGCTATTTCATCCGTGTGTTAAAAATGAATGTAGACAGTTTTGTACTTTTTCACTTTGACTTTTAAGGTCAAACCTATTCAAGATTGTGATGTGTATTCATCAGTTCTTTATTGGCATGTTTACGGGGTGTTTGGCATTGCAGATTATTAGAATACGAGTTGTTTCTCTAGTGTTTAGCGAATTTTGATAATTTGGGGAGTTAAAGAGATAACCTACTAAAATGACCCTGATATAATCGGAATCAGTTTCTTGCAGTTGCAGCTACTCTTAAACTCATTATTTGACCCTTTAATAATTACCATCATCAGTTTCGGCATACCTAAAAGTGAATGCCAAACACCCCCTTAATATGTACTCATTTTGAAATGAGAAATTCAAACCTAATGGTATGACATACAAAGTCAAACCGCGGCTTTTTTATGAAGAATGTTTTCGAAATTATAAGCAGAAGACTGATAATTAAATTGCAGTTTCTTCTGTCATTTTTTGTTGGCGAGAATGAGAAATTGTTTGCAATGGGAAGTACACACGATGGTTACAATGTCAAATGATTTTGAATAGAATGCTTAGAAATGTTTTGAATAGACCTAGTTTTCCATCACTATGGTTGGCAGGGTTATGGCGGTGCTGATGAAGCAAGAATGCTTCAAAGACATTTCATTGGAACGTCGGTGAAGATTGGTGTAGGTGCAAATCGAGCAGTTACTGCTGCTTCTTTTCTTCACAAACATGGTTTCATTTATCCTCTTGATATCGCTTGTTTTGAAAAACCAATACCAAAAGGAGTTGCTTCTGGTAAAATTGGAGTTGCAATTCTTGACGATGGGATGCAGGTAAAAAACTAAAAGTAATTTTGTTTTTCGCATTATATTTTAATGTTCATTTTGAAAGTAATTATGTGATATTGAATGAAACGAGCCATTGAAGTTTATATTTGGATATGCTTTTGATAGAGTGTTTGGCAAATACTCATTATTTAAGAAAGTCATAGAGAAATTGACAAAAATGAGCAATTTTTCCGAAAAAAAGTAGTGCGTCTTGCGAAATGGGAATAAAAGTATCTAGGATTAGGCTAAAAGAATGGCAGTATTGTTGATTATCCAGCGTGGTATGTAATATGTTGACTATGACAGGATTTTTTAAAACACTAAACATTACTCAGTAGTTAGATAATCAGTTCCGAAATGCAGATCCATACACATGAATAATTATGGTTATTTTTGTAAAAGAAAAAGGGTTTATATGAATTTCTTCTTGAACAGCATATAAGTATGTGGCATGATCTAGATATTGTGATGGTGAACGCTTTATCTCCATGGGGAAACCACCATCTTATACCCTTAGGACCTTTACGGGAACCTTTGACTGCATTTTCCCGTGCTCATGCCGCTGTAATCCATCACGCTGACATGGTACAAAGAATCCTTAACTTGAACAAGAGTTGATAAATTCTGCATTAGTGTCTTTCTAAAATATGCAAGTGTTTGTTAAGGATTGCAGGTACCGGATCAGAGTCTTTCTGTTATTGAGTCTACAATTCTTGAAAAGAATCGGTTTCTTCCTGTATATCGATCTGCAATGACACCCTCGCACTTCTTTAAGGCACCAAACGTCTCGAACCCAGTAGCTTTGGGCGTTTTATCTGAAAAGATCGTTTTATGTCTTTCTGCGATTGGATCTCCTGATTCTTTTGTGCAAAGGATCGAGAAGGTATCATAGTACCATTTTTTTTCCAGAGTTTTATATAATAAGTGATTGATGTAGACATACATTGACTCGTTAAAAGATGGTTTGGTTCCGTATGGGTCATTTTGTAAGCCACATATTATCAACATCTACATGGAAATGTGAATGTCATACATAAACATATAGGGTTCTATGGTCAAAGAGTAACCCAAATGGGTCACAAAGCCATCTGTTACTGGATATCCGATGACTAAAATGGGGAAACTGAAAAAGTACGTCGGTATGTTATGCCAAAAAAATTCTACTTATTTTGTGTGAAACTGCAGATGGGCCCGGTGCATGTTGATCGGCTAGACTATAGTGACCATCATCAGTTCCGACACGAGGTATGACTATTTTCTTACAACATAAAATTATACTCCAACTACCATAATCGACTAATGCAGTCAATACTCAATTTAGGACATTAAGATGATCAGAGCAAAACTTGAAGATCTCAATAACAATTTTGGTTCCAAACCCACCGTCGTTGTGACTGAAAAGGTTTGAACTTTTAAGTTTGTAAATGATTAAATACTGTATCATGTTCTCAAATTATGATTTTGCTTCCAAACTCTTGAAGTCAATGGTTGGAATGCTGCTGTTTGCAGGACTATGATCGAGATAGCGAGATTCTTGGAGGGTTGTATCCGTTTGATGTTTTGGTGTTATGTTGTAAGATGCAAATTATAAGCCACAATGGTTGCTCGGAAGATAGCTTCAAAAACATGCTGGTTCAGTCGTTGAGTCGAAATGTAAGATAACTTCATGCCTTCAAGAAATGGCTGACACAGTCAATGAGCTGAATCTGTTGTTTGGATATTAGTTTTGCGCTTGCTATGGAGTAACCAGAATAACAACATTGGATCATGCGAAACTAGATGTCTAGTTGTACTACACTGTAATTTGGTTCAGTTAGAGATTACAAACTTTTATGTAAATTTTCTCAATGTTGGTTATGACTTTTTCCATTCGTGGAATGTATATATCGAAACAAATTTCCAAGTCAGCAAAATGTGTATTTGTATTCGTATGTATCCATTCCGGCCTAACATAATGCCGAAATCTGATGAACCGTAAAAGCAAAGCAAATGAAAAAAGTAGATAGGCCTACACATACGTTATGACATTATATAATCTTTGGACGTGTATGTTGGAATTTTAACAATCAAGTTAACTAATTTAACTCTAACGAGTACGCAGCGGATAGATCTAGTCTAGCATATATAATTAACATACATTAAACACATAAGGAATGTAAAAGAGTAAATAGGTACATACCCTCGTAGACACCAGCAAGTATACGAAACCAAGAATGAGAAACTAGTGACTAAGTGGTCACCTCTACGAGTGCTCACACAAACACGTAAACAAATACGTCCGGAGTGCTAGCCGTGCTTCACGTATACCCAAACAACAAGTGTAATAGCTTAACTATGGATCAATATCAAAATGAGCCGAAAAACAGTTCTGTCCGAGATCCTTTGTCACCCGAGAAACAAAACCTTTTGTTGTCAGATATCGGACAACACTGTGTCCGATCTGTTTTGCTACTTTGTCCGAGAACGATCAGGAAAGAACCAAAACGAGTTTCAACCCTTGTCACGCCTTGACAAGTTGTAAACCAGATAATCAGAAGTTGATATATCACTAGGGGAATCAATAACAGCTTATAAACACTTGTAGATGTTATCTAGAAGATCACAAGTA
>BQNB010001692.1:0-10411 GCA_026074375.1 Tanacetum coccineum
TGAGATATTCAACATCCTCAAGTGTGTACCCTCGTAGTAAAATGGCAACCGGTTAGCAAACAAATTTATGTGCAGTAACCGGCATATAATACAAAAAATGGCTTTATCATGTTCTTTGCAATAAGCTATAAAGATACAATCTTTTAGTGTAATTCTCAAAATCTATTACAATTCAATACTTGAGCATCCACAATTGTCACATTATGTATGCATGTAATACATTCAATCCAAGTAACAATTCAAAAAAGGAGATTAATTTTTTTTTTGAACGACAACTTTATTAAACACTAGCAAGGAGCTAGAAGATTACAAGGAAATCAAGTAAGGATGTTGAAGCCAACTTACCCAACTAAAGGAAGATTTGATTCTAGTTACACACCATGAAAAAGAAACTTATCTGGTGTGCTTAAACTTGTATTTGATAAGTAGCATATGCCTTACGATGAATAATTTACACGTTTTAAAACACTGATCTTGGGGGGTGCATTTCAAAGCTGATCTAGTCAGCTTAAACTTGTCTTTGATAAGTAGTGTTTGGCTTATGATGAATAAGCTTATAAGATCAGGTTAACAGTTTGGATTTTCTTATGATAAAAAATGAAGGAATGTGGAAAAAGAAAACCTTGATGGGTTCAAATTAGCCCATAACCTAAAAAAAAAGATCTTATAAAAATCACTTTAAAATAACAACATAAGCCCAAGATTCTAAGCTATTCCAAACTCTAAAATGGACTTACTTATGTTATATAAGCTGGTTAGTACCTGATAAAAGCTAAACTAAACCCCCTTAATTGGTTAAAAATTCTTATAAGCAATAATCTATAAAATTAATTATTCAAATAAGTGTCTGGTTGCTATTTTTAAAAGTGATTATCGAGCTACATTTTGATCCTACAATTTTGACCATAAAGAGAACTATTATCAGTTTTACTCAAACACTAAAAAATTCAAGTCGCGGTAGAAACTTATTAGAGGGTAAAGAAGGTAACCTTGGGAACACTGACCACCTTTGGAGCAGCTTGAACAATTACCTCCAATTTGATCTCTTCATGACGGGGATATATTTGTTTATAACATAAATTTCTTTAACAAACGAAGGTCTAAGAACGCCTTGAAGAGCAAGACAAGCAGAAGTATGGTCATAAATAGATAGTTGTGCGGCCTCACATTTTCATTAAAGAAAAATCCATGATGTCGGACATTAGAGGTGGTATATTGGCGGGTTATGTAACGGGTCAATTATGGTGGAACCAAAATGGGTTATTTATTGCAAGGGTCGGCAGGTTGACTTAAATGAATAGACACTCGTTGATAACAGTTTAGATACACTATAAAATATACTATAAAATAATATTCAAAAGAGCAATTAAGAAAATTCTCTAAGGAAAATTCACTCTCAAAAATATATATAATATAATATATAATACGTATATTTAACCGGGTAAGTATGATCACCCGGGTCGTTTCCCCAACGACTAGTGAAATTGAAACCTTGTTTAAGCTTGGATTTTGATTTGAATGAAGCAAAGATATTTTTGATAATCTATTAAAAACAACAATTTCAAAATTTAATTAAAAGCGCGAAACGGGACACTAAAACTAAGGCCAAAAACTTAAATTCTACAAAATTAAACCTAATTTTTATTTTTCTTTTAAAATGTATTCTAATTGACTAAAAACGAAGTTTAAAAAAAACTAGAATGAAAACGGAGTTAAAACGAGAGTTAAAAATTGAAAACCGAAATCGGGAACGAAACCCGTTCTTTAAAAAGTGAATTTTTGCAAAATAGACCCTACGAAAGTGAAACTAATTTTTCTACAAACTTTATATAAAAAGAAAATTTTATAAAAAAGATTTTTATTTTTCTGATTATTTTTCTATTTTTTATGATTTTTTAAAGTTTTTAAAGAAAATAAAAGATTAAAAATACTAAACTTATAGTAAAAATTCTAGAAAAAATACAGAAAATAGCTTATGATATAAGAAACCTAGGAAAAATAAGCCCGAAGTCGTAGCTTATAAAATAAGCTACGAAATAAGCTTAACAGCTTATTTGGCTTATAGAGGCCAAAATGAGTATAAGTATTTAATAAAAGGAAAGATGAACGGATGAGCTATTGAAGCAACTGGTTAACACGTTGGGACTATAAGAGGGAGGTCGTGGGTTCGAGGCAGGCAAACCCCACTTTTTGCACTTTTTATTTTTTTTACTTTTATGAAAAACTAAATATTGGGACTTAAAAAGGACTCAAAATTAAGCAATTTTAATAAAAGACACATAAGCTGAAAACCACTAATAAGCTTAAAAACAGCTTATTAAAAAGCTGTATCAGGGGTTTGGGCTTATTTTCACTAAAACAGCTATAATAAGCTCAATTTTAAAAAGGAAAAGTATTCTAGATAGCTTATAAGTTGCTTGAGCTTATTGTGAAAAGAAAATAGAGCTGGAAATTCATTTAAGCTACTGAAATTAAGGAACAAAATAGCAATCTCAGGAAATAAGCAAAGGTGCATGAAATTTAGATAAGCTAAAACACATGAAAAGGACAAACTAGATTATAAGCTATAGAGAACTTATTAAGCTACTTATTATCTATCTATTTAAGAAACAAAAACTACTACCTTAAGCTAGAATTTAGATTTTAAGAAACAAAAATATTAATCCTACTGTTTTTTGCTTTTCTTGGCTGATAAGCTGTTTTAAAGCAAATTTAAGCTAGCAATCTAGTTTGGAAATGAAAAATAAGCCCTATCCTATATTAAGCTATATAAAAACTATCTTAAACCTAAACCTAAGCTCCTAATCTTTCTACCAATTACTAGCTAAATTATATCTCTAAGTGACAGCAGGAAACTTAGTTGTTCTGCTAGTGCACTTTGCACAAAACAAAACCAATTGGTGCAGGATACCTAAATGGTAATTCTGCACTTGGGACAACACTCCCTTAGAGTGTTACAATCACTATTCAGCTCACACACAAGCTCAAGGAGCTTAAATCAAGTTTTAACAATCACACTTTAGACGAAAACCTCCCCTGGTGCTGAATACTTACAATAAGCCATTACTTTTGATATTCTTAAAACTAACTTTTAATAAATGATTACAACTGTCTAAAATCAAAACTTATATGCCTTCAAATAATTTTGAACACTTCACTTTGTATTTTTGACGTTCAAAATTGCTACACCACACACCCCTTACGGACTTTGACAGAAATGATTAAGTTAAGTTTTATAAATTCTAACTATTAAAAATAAATACAGATATTATAATAGCTTATCATCACCTATTAAAACTAAATCAATCAGCTAAATAAGCAATTTATTTAAGGTTTAATCTATTTCTACTATTTTTGAATTTTATAGTTTTTAATTGACAGAGATATTGAAACTATGAAGTTCTAAGTATGTAAAATTAGAGGCTAAAAACAGGTAAAAATTACTAACTAATAAGCATAATGAAATAACAATGAGCACAAATAAGCAGATAGAATAAGCAAACAAGCAGATCTAACTAATGTACTAATATTGAACTAAATTTTAAAGGACATGAGAATGTAAATGAAAACTTACTTGAGACTTCAGCTAAACAGAAGTATAGAAGGCTTTTAGAGCTTTGCTACAAGCTCCCTATCTTATAAATAAGCTAGGATAATTGTCCTTGGGAGCTCATCCATTTTAAGCTCCCCTTCCATAGCTTATAAATCTACTTGTTAAAGTCCTTAAGCTGGTTTAAGATATTAAAGAATGATTACGTCCAATTAAGCTCAATCATGAGCTAAGAGACTCTTGAGAGCTTATTAGAGCTTATTGGAGTTTTAGCTTAATAACTTGTAGGAAAATGAAAGCTTATGAATATTGAACAAAAAGAGCTTAAAATAGATTAAAAACTACTCAATTCATTAATAGAAAACTTGATTACAATATTTAAAAGGAAATTACAAGATTTAAATTAAAATTAAGCTAAAAGTTGAAATTAAGCTAAAATCTATCCTAAAAGCTACATGCCCGTGTGTGGAGTGTGTGAGGCCTATTTATAGCCTGCCTTAGATCCTTCTAGCCTCTTGAATCTTTTTCCAAGCTTTCAATCCGTACCCTTCATTTTTCATTCATTAATGATCTCTTTCTTGAGCCGTTGGATCACATTGTGGACACCTGAGGATTGCCAAGTTGTCATTCTATGATTGTGACAGCTTGTGCTACTTATGTGAGTAGATTAGCACAAAAACCCACTATTATTTGTGCTTTCACCATGGCTGACGTGGCCTTAATTGAGTGTGAGCTTCATAATTCCTTTGATTTGACTGAAATCTCCCTATCATTGTGCTAACAAGCTTCTGAATTGACTAATCCACCCCTTGATTTCCATTTGCCCCTTGATTTTGACTGTGGGTAAAGATGGGGACGATGGGTGAATAGTAAATGGAAATGGCGCCTATTTTTTGATAGTTATTTCAGTTATAGTTTGAGATAATTGCACTTCTAGCCCCTCTCTTTCCTTTCTCTCTTTCTAGTTATAAAGGATTTTAGAAATGTGCAAGTTTGGTCCCTGTGGTTTAGTATAAGGTTAATGAATTTAGGATTTGGGCTTAAGGATCCGGGTAAGGCCCAATTAGGGATTTTTAGGCCCAATAAGGTTTCTTGGGCCCAATAAGAGGCGAGGGTTTATTTTTGGACTTTGGTGAAACTTTGAGAGATATAATGGAATATTTTTGGGTTTTGTCTTTTATTGGTTGACTTTTGTTGACCAATGTTTGACCATTTTGACTGGATTTGACTAAGGCTTGACTTTTCTGGCTTCGGCTTTAATTCTTTGGCTTCTTTTTGTACTCTTTTGATTCTCGTGTCCGTGCTTGCCCGTTTTTGACTGTTTTCTTGTGATTTTTGATTTATCCGTACCTGCATACACAAAACACAAATACAAGCATATTTTTGCCATTTTTGGTCTGTTTTGGGTTTAATTGGGTTATTTTAGGTACAAACGGATATGTGTATTTTACACTTATCAGTGAACACTACTGCTCCTAATTCGATATCATGAGTGGTATAGTTTTCTTCATTAGGCTTAAGTTGTCGGGATGCATATGCAATAACCTTTTCTTTTTGCATTAACATCGCTCCCAGACCTTGATGGGATGAATCACAATAAACAACAAAATTTTCATTTCCTTCTGGTAATGCTAAGATTGGATCTTCACATAGCTTCTGTTTTAGTAGTTAAAAAGCCGACTCTTGGTCTTCGCCCCAGATATACTTCTTGTTTTACTGGGTTAATTCAGTCAAAGACTTTGCAATCTTCTAGAAATATTTGATAAATCTCCGATAATAGCCGGCAAGTCCTAAGAATTGACGTATTTCTGTGGGTGTAGTAGGAGATGTCCAATTCTTAACTGCTTCAATCTTGGCGGGGGTCAACATGAAGTCCTTGACTATCAATTAGGTGTCCAAGAATTTGCACGATACGAATCTAGAAATCACACTTGGAGAACTTGGCATACAACTTCTCTTTCTTGAGTAATTCTAGTATTATTCTCAAATGATTTGCGTGCTCTTCTTTGTTACGAGAGTAGTGAGAATATCATCGATGAAAACTATTACAAATTTGTCCAAATATGGTTTACACACACGATTTATGAGATCCATGAATACAGCAGGTGCGTTAGTTAAACCAAATGGCATCACTTGAAATTCATAATGTCCGTATCTTGTTCTAAGAGCAATTAAAAAATGACAATTACCCTTTAGTAAAATCCACTCTCAAAAATATATATAATATAATATATAATACGTATATTTAACCGGGAAGAATGATCACCGGGGTCGTTTCCCCAACAACTTGTGCAATTGAAACCTCGTTTAAGCTCTGATTATGATTTGAATGAAAGCAAAGATATTTTTTATGATCTATAACTACCAAATAAAAGCAACAAGTAAAATTGAACAATTAAAATCAATTAAACATTTAAAATGATTAACGGGAAACAAATAAAACGCGACAAATAAGCAAGTAAATCAAAATTAAGTCCTAAAAATGCAAACTAAATTCCTAAACCTAAATTAGGACAAAAGAAAATTTTAAGAAAAAGAAAAATATTTTTTGGGTTTTTAGTTTTAAAGTTATGAATTTTCTAAGATTTAAACTAATTAAAAAGTATAAAAATAATAAAACTATTAAAAATATAATCCTAAAAATTTTATAAAAATTATACTAGAAAAAGAAAAAGTGCAGAATTTTATAAAAAATAAAAGCCCTAATTTTTACTATTTTATTAAACTTTAATTAAACTAATTAAAAACTAAACCTAATTAATTAATTAAAATTATTAAACTAACAAAGACTTAACTGAGGACTAATGGAGTTAGTCCTTAAAGGACTAACAGTGTAAAATAAAAGGACTAACGAAGAAAACTAATAAAACTTAAAAGTTTCACTACTTACCCTGAGGCCCAACCCGATTACAAGCTAAGTCCAATTAAGCCCAAAATAAGTTGAGTCTTATAAAGTGCTTATTATTGAAAACTTATAAAAGCAAAGTTGGAGAACAAGTTGGGGAGAAAAACTTTAATAAAAGCACAATAAGCTGAAAACCACTAATAAGCTCTAAAAGAGCTTATCAATAAGTTGTTTACAGAATGAAGGGGTTTACCCTTGGTTTTACTAAATTAGTTGTATAAGGCTCAATTTAAGCTTAAACTTAAGAGCAAAAGGAGTTCTAGCAAGCTTGTAATGTGCTTAAGCTAGGATTGAAAAGCTTTTTGAACTAGAAACAAATTAAGCCAACTGAAATTGATGAACAAAGAGGCAAACTCAGTTTTTAACTTGAAAAGCACAAATTTAGATAAGGCTAAAACTCATAAGCTAAGACAGAGTAAAAACTTTTGGAACACTTATTAATCAACTTATAAAGCTACTGAATATCATTCATAAACCTACATTATAAAAGCTAGAAATCAAAATCTTAAATCAATTCTTAACTGATATACGTTTTTTTGGACTTCATGCGTATTTTAGATGACATTTAAGCTAAATTGTACTAAAGTAAATAAGCTTGGAAATGAAAGATAAGCTCTAATCTATATTAATCTATTACTATTATTTAAGCTACTAAAATTTAAAAGCTTAAAACCTAGATTAACTAACCTAAATTGGACAAGAAATGACAGCAGTGGTAGTTACCACTGCTGATGCAAATTGTAAAAGGCCAATTCAAAAATGCAGGTTACCTAATGAGGTAAACCTTGCATTGACCACTCTTATTGAGTGTGGTAAAGCACAAACCAAGTGATAACCAAGCCTTGGGGCTTTGGATCAAATTCTAGCAAGCAAAGTTAAATAGACAGATAACCCTGGTGCTGAGACACATAATTTAAGCCATAACTTTTTGAAAATTAAAATCTAACTTTTGAAATATGTTTTCCTATTGATCTTAAGTGAAATCAAAACTGACTCAAGTGTTTTGCACAAAAGCCTTTGACTTAATGAGGTCAAAGAAGCTAGATCCAAACACTCCTTAAGGACATTGACAGAATGACTAAGCTTATGATTAATGAAATCCAATTGACACAACCTAAATACCAGATAACTATGAGCTTAAAACAAGCTTAATAAACATGAATCAACAGCTGGATTTAACTAGAAATCAAAGATCTATACTATGCTATCTAATATTTTTGGTTTTTTTTAGATGTTTTTATGACAGACATGATAAACTTAACTATAAACTGAATTAACTAAAAACAGATATAAAAACTTAATCAATGATCAAAATGAAACACAAATAAGACACATTAAGTAACTAGATAAGAAGGAATAAGAACACATAAGCAACTAAGTAAAACTAGCTAAATATTAAGCAACTAATTAAGCTACAACTTAAAATTAAAGAAAACTTACAAGAAGCCTAGCTTAACAAGGCATAAGTATGCTCTTAGAGCTTTGCTACAAGCTCTGGCTTATTAAAATAAGCCAGTATAAGTCCTTGGGAGTTCATCCATTGCTAACTCCCCTTCCTTAAGCTTTCCACTTCTTAAGCAAAGGTAATATATAGATTTTAAGCTGATTCTTAAGTTTATAAGTATGATTAAGGCTAATTAAGCTCAAATCAAGAGCTTATAGACTCTTGAGAGCTGAATTGAGCTTATGAGACAGTTTGGCTTATTGAGAGCTTTTGATTAAAGAGAGATTTAAGAGAAATTAAAAGCAACACTAAGTTTTCATTAACTAAAAAAAACTTTGATTACATTAGATAAAAGACAATTACAACTGATTTAAAATGAAAATTACAATAAGCATTAATCTAAGGCTACACTAGGTGAAAAAGCTAGAAAAAGAAGATGTATGTGTGTGTGAGGTGAGAGCCTTTTTATAAGTGCTGAGAGAAGGTTCTAGGTCATTGCTTGCATCACACGCTCCTGCCAATCCTGACTCTTCATTCCATCCAATCATTAGAGCTTGATTTAGAGCCGTTGGATCACATTTGAGCTCACACGGATTGCCAGCGTGGCAATCCGTTTGAGACTCAATTGTGCTTCTTTTGAGAGTGTTTTAGCATAAAAACCCACCTAACTTGTGCTTTCTCCATTACTGACGTGGCTTGATCATGAGAGTGAGTTACTAAAACCATTTGATTAGACTAATTTGTCCCTGGCATCTTGTTAATGAGCTCTTGAATTGACCAATAGAGCCCTCAATTTCCATTTGCCCCTTGATATTAACTGAGTGGTGAATTGTAGATGACGATGAACAGTAAAAAGGTCTTCGCGCCTTTTTACAACTGAAAACGGGTAACTTATTTTTAAACTTTGGCCACTTGACAAATTCAGTCCCTCTCTTTTGTTGTCTCAAGGTATAGTATAAAATGATTTTGAGAAATTGCAATATTAGTCCCTGTGGTTTAGTAAAAGAGATTGGGCTAGGGTTTTGGGCTTATGATTTGGGCTTTTGGGCTTTTGAATTGTATTTGGTATCCGGGTAGGGTTATTTAGGGTTTTGAGGCCCAATAAGGGTTTAGGGACTATTTTTGGACTTTTCTGAAAGTTGAGGGACTGAAATGGCAATTTAGGGATTTTGTCTTTTTATGGTTGACTTCTGTTGACCATGGTTTGACTTTCCTTTGACTGTTTGACTGAGGGTTGACTTTTTCATGGCTTTGCTTCCGGCTTTTGTACACTCTTCCGTTCTCGTGTCCGTGCTTGCCCGTTTTTGACGGTTTTCTTGTGATTTTTGATATATCCGTACCTGCACACACAAAACACAAATACAAGCATATTGTTGCCATTTTTGGTCTGTTTTGGGTTTAATTGGGCTATTTTAAGCATAAATGGATATGTGTATTTTACACTTATCAAAATTCCCCAAACTAAACGATTGCGTGTCCTCACGCAATATCACATGCCTTATAACCAAATACCTCGAAACTTCCCCAAACTAAACCTTTGAAAAGTAGCAAAGATTTTTGTTGAGAGAGTTAAGAGATCACAAGTTATAAAACACCCGACTTCCCATTTTTAAAGATTTTTTCTCTTTTTATGATTTTTCTTGATAATTATTTACCTAACTACAATTTATTTGTGTTGACATAACGTATTGTTTTCATTACCTCATTGGTAACTTTAAGGATCATAGAACAAAAAGCACAATTAAGTGTCTAAAAGATAACTTCATCATCCCCGATTTTTCACTTTTCTCATGCTAAGCTTAAAATTAAGATCACCGTTGATTACGAACTAAGATGCTAAGACTACTTATAATTACAACTTGGGCCTTTTTAGCTAATATGTTAATCACTTAGCAAGATCACATCTCAAAGCAAACAAAAACCTCCTTAGCTAAGATATCGTTGGTTCACTTGTCCCATGAATGACTTTCTTCTCTAGCAATCCCACCGTCATCGGGTAAGTGCTAAGGCTTTTGACACCCCATTCGGAGAGTACTAATTGAAACGCATGAACTTCCGATGAAAAAGCCTTGTAAACTTTTGCAAACCTTAGTTCAAAAGAATACCTTGGTTTTAGAAAATGAAACTTTTACTATTTATTTTCTAACTTGCAACATTATTATTATTATTTACATTATTAGGCTAGGAACTGGTATCACTTTTCTTTCGACGACACATCGGTCACGCCTCCGACAAGAGTCCGTGTACTTATTATAATACCAACCCTAAATATACATCCTCCACCCTTTCTTTCGATGTCACATCGGGAGCGAACCGACAAATGCCCATGTACTTTATTGCGATGGAGTTTGTATATTATTATTAACACTAAGGATTTATAACTTGCATCCTTTTTATTCACCAACTATATTTTTTTTCATCATTTTTTTTATATATTATTTACATTTTTACTAATAACACATTATTTTTGCAAATAGAAAAATTTCGTTTTAGAAAACCAAAGTATAAGCTT
>BQNB010001692.1:14809-48631 GCA_026074375.1 Tanacetum coccineum
AAGGATTTTTCAAGATATGCAAAGGCCTATTGAGGTGGTTACAAAAGAAATTACTGAAGATATAAAATGGAAACTATCAAGCTTTATTGTCAAGAGGTCTAAAGTTGTTTCTGAAGTATATGAAGACTGGAATACTAGGCCTTCTTATGCTAAGTGAGATCTGTTGGAAGCACATGGAGTGTTTGGATTATGGGTTATAAGGAAATTAATTTTCTATGAGCTATAGTACAAATATCATGGTTATTGCTGATCAAACAATGGCTAATTTCTAATAGCTTGGAGTCCATTTAGTG
The DNA here is from genome assembly GCA_026074375.1 of Tanacetum coccineum. Taxonomy (NCBI): domain Eukaryota; kingdom Viridiplantae; phylum Streptophyta; class Magnoliopsida; order Asterales; family Asteraceae; genus Tanacetum; species Tanacetum coccineum. Next base: position 15,103 of record BQNB010001692.1, read on the forward strand.
TGACTGTACTTGTTTGGACCACTTGGTTTGCTAGTTTGGCCTTGAGAATGGACTAGTAACTTTGTGGGACATCAAGAGGTCTAATTCATTTGGATGTACCATAAGAAAGAATTAACCATTATGAAGGGTATTGATCTGGAGAGGATGATGTGTGATGGATGGAATAGAGAGTGTGTGAAAGATGAACCTTCTTGGTCCATCCAACACATCGTCACAGGAGGTTTGGTTGGGTCTAATGAGGGTGAGTGTTTCCTAGATAGTGATGCCTTTCCCTCTTGTTCTTTGATTTCTTTCTAGTGAGGTGAAGCTACTATATGGAATGAGGGGATTAATGGAAAGGAAATGTAGCTATCTTAGGAAGAGCCCCTCTTTAGTGTGAATGGGGGCGATACTCTTCTTGATGATGCCTTCACAGTTTTCATTACAAATTATTATGGATGATGGTTGAATAATTTGTATATGTACTGTGTTTGGAAATGTAGTCAAGAGAGTATGGTCATGGTGCATTAAAGGTGAATGGATAATGTCTTTTGTTCTGATTGTGGTTGTCTGGTGTGGCATATTATCAGAATTGCTGGTATTAAAAAGCTCTTCCTGATTGGTTAGGCTTTGTCAGATTTATTTCTAGTTTTAACAGATAGCCTCTGTTTTGTATGGGATCATGTATTTTGCTTTCCTAGTATTCGGATTCTGTGAATTCAAAGGTGGTAGGCCTGTCTATCCCTTTATCTGTGTTGTATGTTTGAATTGTCTTAATAATATATTTCACCTTTTGCACCAAAAAAGATACTTTGATTTATCCCGTATGATACTTTGGTTTATCAGTTAGTGACTTTCAAGTTTGAAGATTTGTCTCTGCGTGTTGGCGGATTTCTTCAACAACTAATTATGTTCGGTTTAATGCTTTATGCTTATTGTTGTTTGAAGATCAGTCTCCACTTGCTGTCGGATGTCTTCATCAACAAATTATGTTTTTATTGTGTTACTGTTTTTTTTAGTTTACTATTCTAGCCCGAGCTTTCGCGATTTCGCCGCTCGGACTACAGGGATGATAAAATTAGTATGGCTTAAGCCCGGTTGTGGGTGTAAGGTCCATTAGGGTTTTATGTACTTAGTCCTATAAATGTTTCATCAATAAACATAATACTTCAAGGGTTTTCATTGTTCAACATAAAGTCCTTGTGTTAGAATCACATCACTTGTTGTGTGAGAAGATGCTAAACCAAATAGTTGTGAGTTTAGGTTCTGATTAAATGTGTGAGATAGTTTGTGATGTAAATATTGTGATATTGTTAATTGTCGTTAAAAAAATGCCCATGTAAATACCAAACTAATCTAAAAAAACCAAGCAAAATTCTAACCTATACACACTTATGTACCGAATTGCAAACTAAATGCGTAAATAACTTCAACAAATATTTGAATTTGCAATTATTGTAAACGACGTGTTTCAACAAATCAATCAAATTTTTTGATAATGTAACTGCCTACTTTAGTGTTGTCGATATTTGTAAATTGTAATGCTAATGAACAAGCATAGTTGCCCGCGCGTTGCTGCGGGGCGGTGTTTCTTTTATCATAGATGTGTGTGTTTTTTTAAGCATGATTGCCCGTCCGTTGATGCGGGACGTTAATTTTTTTTTGTGCGGCTTTATTTTTCCGGTCTCATGTTTAATAGTTTTTTTTATATGGGCTTATGTGTTGGGCGGGCGTAATGTCGTGGGTATTTTTTTATCTAAATAAATCTTCTTTTTTTTTTCTATTTTGTGCTGAGCAATTTTTTTTAGCGGGTTTATTTTTTCGGTCTCATGTTTAATAGTTTTTTTTATATGAGCTTATGTGTTGAGCCTCATGGCGCGAATAATTTTTGATCTGAATAAATCAATAATTTTGTATAAAAAAAATTTATTTTGTGCCGAGCAATTTTTTTTTTTTAAGTTGCCTACCTTAAAAAAAAGTCAAATGGGCCGGCCCAAAGTGAGAGCCCAATGGGCCGGTTACTGTAGTTACTGTAGCAAGCATGGTCAAAACGACGTAGTTTTAACCCAAATATACATTTGTGGGGCATTAATTTTTTTTATTTTTTTTTCGGGTTTATTATTTCGGTCTCATGTTTAATAGTTTGTTTTGTTGTTATATTAAATGACAGTCACGCGTATTTTTTATTTTTTTTGGCCCAGACCGATAGAAAGTCGTAAATAGTTAAAAATGAGAGTACATCCCGTAAAAAAAAATCTTATTTTTGGCCAAAGAAGGGGAGGGGGATTATAAAGGTTTTTTTTTTTTTTTGGCCGATGAACAGTAACCGAGCCCAGTTTTTTTCCCGGGTTTATTTTTTCGGTCTCATGTTTAATAGTTTGTTTTGTTCTTATATTAAATGACAGTCACACGTATTTTTTTTTTTTTTTGGCCTAGGCAGATAGAAAGCCGTAAATAGTTAAAAATGAAAGTACGTCCTGTAAATTATTTTTCTTATTTTTGGCCAAAGAAGCGGAAAGGGATTATAATTTTTTTTTTCTTTTTTTTGCCGATGAACAGTAACCGGGCCCAATGGTCGGTACTGTTCATTTTACTGTAGCAATGAGGCCAAAACGACGTAGTATAACTTTTGAAATGTGTATTACTATAATTTTTTTCTTATTCTTAACCAGTCAAACTCACATATCTGAGATGGGCCATTGAACTGTACAAATGATATGGGCCATACTTTTCTGAAAAGCATAGGTCATTCGGTCCGTGAGTGTTTGAGGGTTTTATTTTGACTGTTGTTGATCATTTTAAGATTTTGAACTTGAGTAAAATAAAAGTCCCGCATTGGAGGGCTCACTTTTCTTTCTTCCTCGCAAAAACCTAAACATAATATATCATTGCTTCAATGGTATCACTCCCTCACCGCAAACTTTCAGTTGACCAATCAAGGAAGCCTTTTGAGAAATAAGTTCTTGGTTCAATCTCACCTCCTGTCTATAAGGATCAATATCAACCCAACTTTCATAGTATTTGCATAAAGTTTTCGAAACAATGGCCATTAGGTTACTGAAACAGGTGCTCATTGCGTGAAGTTTGGTCCTTGAAGAAGGGTCAGTCGGCACCTAAAAGGATGCACAGAGTTAGGGTTTTCCGCCAATTTAAACCTTTTGAGAAGATATCATGTTCAAATTTAACATGAAATGATCAGTAACCAAAATATGTAACGGAAAACCTCATCCGTTTTTATTTCATTAAAAGGCTGTTAAAGTATATGTGATGTGTTCATCAATGATCCTAATCAACCTATAGTTAAAGTAGTGGGTAATTATGAAGGTCTGTTTTATTTACTAATTAAAGCCCTATATACTTGCTTTAAAAAGAATCTTAACGACATTATTAAGGTATGTTTTATTTTGTAGCCATTACTTAGCATACATCTATATAGATACCGTTACAAAGTCATATTGGTGTTACATCAGTTATATATTTATGGGTTTTTCACATCTTAAATTTACCAGTCATCAAAGCATGTTACATCAATATGTCACTAACAAACGTAACCCACAAGTATTAATTACGGCCAGCTACAGGCACCCGAACGAGCAAAGAGAGCTGGAAGAAATAATAACCTAGTCGACATTGTTCTAGAATCAACAAGATATATCAGAAACAACAGTAGCAGGCGCAACTCTAACGTACAGTAGTATAAAAGCTTCAACCATCAAACACTTTGCTGCTATGAATTGCAGACATAACAAATAACTCGGCATGATATTGTAGTCTAGATTACTGCCGATTAAAAGTTAAAAGAGCATAAGAAATATATACAATCAGAAAGAAAGAAAAAAGGAAACTGAACATAAATCCCCATAAGCGTTAAAAAACCATTCAAAACACTCACTAAGATATACATAATACTTCCTAAATAGTCGCATATCACCTTACTCATTCCTATTCAATACTTCTAAAGAGGGTCAGTCATCTAGCAATAAACACAAATTAGCCGTCCCCTCTTTACACTTCCATTCTTTATCTTCGGGAACACCTTTTCAGAAGTAGGTGAAACCCGATACCTTAAAACGACTTTTAAAAAAACATAAAAACTACTAAAGGCTGGGGGTACTTAAAAAGAAAAACATTGATCTTTTGAAGATCAATCCTCGGAAGCTTCCAAGCTAGCAGATGTCTCTATGTCATTTAAAGAGGGAAACTTGCTTCGGGCCTTCATTTGCTTCACATCTTGTGTTGAGCATATCATGATCCGTCTCACCATGTTACAGAACTCACTGAAATCACAACCGTATAATAACTTTGTAAGGGTTTGTAAACAAAAAAAGAAATGCATTCTTTAATTTGAAACTTTGCAATAAAAGAACTTACGGCCATGGATCATCCCCCACGCGCATCATATCACCTTCATCATCAGTGAAAATGATATCCCATTCCTTACGAGGGCGTAGCTGCCCCTTGATCTCAAACATCTCTTCGAGTTCATCAATCAGCTCATCATATCCTCCCAAAACAGTAAGATCCACAGCACGTCCCACAGCCCACCCTTTCATCTGAACCTGTCATTATTACCGAATATTACGCAATTGAGATTAGCAGACTGGATAAAAAAGTATACAAATATATGTTTGACGTTGAAACGTTAAATGTACCTTAGTACAACTACGGATAGATTTGCTTTGAACTTCCTTGGGTGACACCAGCACTTTCCCTTGTTCTTTACAGCCCTTTAAAAGATTGGAGTTGAGGTCCGAAACTCCGGCCGAAAAGGTACCGGGCAACTGCCCTTCAATGGACGAATTAAATAACACATCGGACGGTGTTACTGTCATGGGTGCTTTTCCGGGTGTAACATCGGCTTTAGATGGGACCTTGAGATCAAAACCAAATAATCTGCAACTTGAGAAAGCATTAACAGACTGCTTCTTCTCAACTGGACTCTGAAGAGAATCATTAGTCTGTTTGAGTGATGATTCCCGAGGTGAGAAAGCCGAATGAACAGACCATAGTGACAAACCATTCCTGTCTTCAGTTTCATTACGTGAAGCTTTAACAGGGGAAGATGATAACCATCCAGCTTCCATTTGTGTCCTTAAAAGACAGCCACTATCACCCCTCGGTCCTTCAGCTGAATCATGAGATGAGTTCCGAACAGTGGACACAGGTGAACCTGCAGGTTCTATTACACAAGATACACAACAAGCGAAGTTAATATGCATGCAAACAAAAAGTATCATATTTTATTTAAGTAAAGTTATAAATTTTACGCACCATGATTAGGGATCTCCATTCTGGGCCTCTTAATCTTTAGTGCAGCCACTGGTGGGGCCAAGGCTGTTGGAGTAGGAGCTACAAAGGTTTCAATCTCCCATGGAGAAACCCTTTCTGGTCTCACAATAGAAGCGGGTTCATCCCACTGGACCTGGTATTGTCAACAGATGGTATGACATTTTAGCATTTGGCCTTTTTTAATTAACTAAAGATCGAAACAGGAATCAAGCGAAGCAGATATACTAACCCTTAATGAGCGCCACTTTGATTCAACCCACTGTGGAGATATATCTTCAAGTCCAACAATGGTTCCTGAAAACCTAATAAATGAAGGAATTTGAATCGATAAGCAATCCATATAGATATAGTTACTTCGACAATGACTTGGCTTATAGAATATATCATTTACCTTCTTTCCGGGGAGTCGTCACCCTCGAATCGCATTTTAAAGCGCATTCCAACAGCAAAGGCATTGTTAACAGCTTCGATATACTTGTTCAAGCTGATGATAAACTGGCTGGTCCTGAAAAGACATTTGGCATTCCAAATATGTAAGAAATTTTTAGTGATCAAAAGTCATCATTTTTTAATCAATCACGGAATCATACCTTGGTTTGTAATACACAGCAAACCGCGTCTGTGTTGCAACAGCGTGAGAAGCGGTTGCTAGGACTCCCAAATGCATGCTCTGGCTAGAAATAACAGATGATGGCATGTTTATTTGTTGACGAGCTTGACGTCTAACTCCAACACGAAGTTCCCCATTTTCGTCCCTACACACATATTTTATTCACCATATAGTCAAGTTTACAAACTAAAATTCAATAAAAATACAGATGATATTAGATTACAGTACCTTAGAAAAACAAACGAGTCACCGGCCACTAATCGCTTGTTCGTAACAAACGTACTCCAGCCTGTCGTTAGAAGATGCCTTCTGGGTTGACCTGATTGGTCAAAAAGCATCTTTTTTCAGGAATAATAGCATAAGGATATACTAACATAAGAAAAAGAAAGCAGCAAATATATTCAGTTGACCTCTGAATATGTGTTTGAAACGCCATTCAGTGCCATGTAGATCAAGGGCTACTAAATCCTGAGTAGGCGTAGCCTGAGTCATGTCCTGAAAAACGAGTATACAATTTCTATAATTAGAACATCAAAACGAAATCACATAATCAAAACAAAAAAGATGAGATCAGCAAATATACCAACGCGGGTAGGCACTCATTCGCGTGCTTTCGAAGCACCGAAAATCCACCATGTGTGCTCGTATCAGAAGCAGTTAGGACTTTACAAAAAGAGTGCACGGTCGGCCTCGGGGGATCAGCAACACATGCATCAGGACTTGTAGGATCAGTTTGCTGTATAATGTCACAACAAATTTTAATCAGCCACTATACCACAAAAACATCGTAATTTTCACACAAAATTCAAAAGTCACGCTATATGCAAAATCTTACATCGGCTTCCGGCAGAAGAGTAATTTGGGCGTAAACCTCATCAGAATCATGTTCCGCCTACAAACACACAACACATTTTAATAAAAATTCTCACCCACCAACCAAACACAACACCTAATTTGCTTCCACTTTTTAAGCAAATTAAAAAAAACATCAATTAATCCAAAAATAAATATTCCAACAAAATAAACACATACCATTAACTGAGTATGAACCACCCTACAAAGAATCTTTGATTTTAAATTAAATAAAGGAATCCTTTCATTTAATTCTTCATTTGTTGAAGCTTCCAACTGAAACAAACCCCAAAAATAGCATAAACACATAAAACAAAACCAAAAACCCAATTATAAAAACACATAAAAATCAAAACTTTATAACCAAACACAGATCTAAATATTTCCATCAACCCATAACACAAAAAACATATCAAAATAAATAAAAAATCAAAACTTTATTTACCTGCTCCATATGGCCTTGTGGAAAATAATAAACCCTTTCATTATCTTTTGGCACTTCCACAAGTGGGCCAGCACAAGCCTTCCATAACTCTTTATACAAAGGATCTTCACAAAATTCACAAAAACACAAAAACAAAAATTAGCCAACAATAATCAAATTAAAAAAAAGGGAAACTCAATTCACATAAAAACAAACTCATAGAAACAAAAAGCCCCAAATTTAACCAAGAATTGAGTGAGAATCTGTACCTTCAAGTAGACCTTGATTATCCATCTTTGAATAAACCCTAAATTTCACCAGAAAACTAAAATTTAACCTTGAGATGTTATAAAACTCACTGCATTATATGCAGGGTTTAAATTAAAAATAATTAAAGTTCAATAAATAAGATGATGAAACTCTAAAAACATTAATTTAAACGTTACAGATCAGAGGAAATAAAACATCAAGAGAAGTTAAGGTTGTTTTGTTTTTTCTCTCACTAAAAAAAACACAGTTGAGTTGGGTTTTTTAGTTTGGTGTTTTTTTCTCTCACTAGAATGTGAAAATGAATGAGAATAAATATATGGTTTTGATATTTTTCTAATTTTATCTTTTATTTTATAAAATCTTTTCTCACTAAAAAAGTGTTTGTCTCCTTTCTTGGTGGTGTGTAGTGCGTGAAGCTAACCTAACTAACCATGGTTAACTTTTTTTTATTATCTTGGGTTTAACTTTTTTTTTTTAGGTACAAGACAATTTCCATGATGTATAATTTTTTTTTTAATATAAAGTTTAGCCAAATTGCATGTTTCGTCTCAAATAGTTTGAAAGTGAAAAAATCATCCTTAAGGTTTAGTCAAAGTGTAAAAATCGTCCCACATAGTTTAGCCAAATTGCATGTTTCATCTCTAAGTTTTAGCCAAATTGTATGTTTACGATTTTTTGCAAAATAGTATGATTTTGAGATAATCTATGCACTTTTAAACTATTTGGGACGAAACATGTAATTTGATTAAACCTAAGGACGATTTTTGCAATTTACTCTATGTTGTATATATAACTTTTGGAGTATACATTTATTATTTTATTAAATTATTCAACTACTTTATTTAAAGTTTGTTTCGTACCTTGGAGTATTTAATTTTTACCGAAGTTAATTCATTTATGTAGCTTTAAGGATGTATTTATAATATTAAATGAGAGGGTAGTTATAAAAATAAAAATTAGCTATAGTGTTATGGATTTTGGACATTTAAGTGTCACATATGCGTGAAACGAAAATTAACTATAAATGATATGTAAAGTAGATATTTTCAATATCTCTAACTTTTTAACAGATTTTATTTTATGGAATAGATTGAAAGTGGATCTTTGCACACAAATTTTTATATTAACCAAAATTATATGAATGTTAACATAATACAGCAAAAGATGTATATCAAGTTTGGATTTATTAGGGGTATTAATGAAAAATATGTAAAGAATTTATTTTATATAAACTACATTTACGTTTTATATTATGCCTAACAAATAAACCTGATAATAGAGCTAATCCATCCAAAATATTTTTCACCAATCAATATTTTAAATCTACCAATCATATTTTTATGTTTAACTTGTAGGCATGTTATTCATTTTCCAAAATATACTGCAAAACTGTTTTTATTTCTATTAATAACTTTAAGGTGATAAATCATGATCTAAATGAATCTAAAATATATATAAAGATTATTGAGGAAATCGCAACCATAAAATGTTGTGTTCTAAGTTTGAGAAAAAAACCGCAACCAAAAGTTTAAGAAAAAAATTGTTTTCTCATCTTCATGTTATGAGAACATTTCTATAACAATTTGGTTTCTATATAAAACAAGGTTTGCAATTCACGCTCTGTCGCGGAGCGTGAGGAACTAATTCTGAAACGGGCCGATAACCCCAAAGACTATTTCCGTAAATTGTTGAAGAAATTTTTTTTACGAAAATAATCCCTGAGTTATCGTTCCGTTACAAAGTTAATCCTTAATGACTCACTTTGCAATGCACCAATAAACCAGAGACTATTTCCGCAAAGTTTGATTTTATTATTTTAATGGATCGGGAGTTGTGTACTTTGGCTTTCGTGAGGTGCCAAGTCCTAAGACTGGCTTTTAATTTATTTTTTCGTCACAATGTTTAAATAGTTTATTTTTTATATCTTGGCCTTATGTGTTGCCTCATGTCGCGGGTATTATTTTTATCTTAATATGTCATTATTTTTTGTAATTTTTTGTTTCTATTTTGTGTCAGCGTTTTTTTTTTACATTGCCCTACCAAAAAAAAGCAAATGGGTTGGCCCAAAAGGGCCGAGCACTATAGCGTGTGGAACAAAACTACGTCGTTTTATTCTACGCGAGGCATTATTTTTTTATTTTTTTTATTTTGTGCGGTTATTATTTTTTTTCGTTCCGCATGTTTAATATTTGTTTGTTTTTTCTTATATGGCTTATGTGTGGTGGCTAATGTTTAAGGTTCTTTCTTTTTTTTTGGCTATAAACGGCGTTTTTTTAATTATAATTTTTATGGGGGGGAAAAAAAACATAGGGACTTTAAATGAGAATCGCGCGTTACTGCAGGACGTTTTTTAATTGTATTTGTGCGGTTTTATTATTTTCGGATTCTCATGTTTAAAATGCGGGTTAATTTTTGCGTTAAAATTTTATTTTTATTATCTTTGTATTTTAATTTGTGCGGGTTTATTGTTTCCGGTCTCATGTATTAATATTTTTGTTTTTTTTTATATGGGCTTATGTGTTGGCCTCATGTCACGAGTATTTTTTTATCTGAATAAGTCAATATTTTTGTAGTTTTTTTTTCTATTTTATGCCGAGCGGTTTTTTTTGCATTGCCTACAAAAAAAAATTGCCAAATGGGCCGGCCCAAATTGGGAGCCCATTGGGCCGGTTACTGTAGCGGAGCTGCCAAAAACGGCAGCGTTTTAACCGCTTTATAGTATATACAAGCATAGTTGCCCGCGCGTTGCTGCGGGGCGGTGTTTCTTTTATCATAGATGTGGGTGTTTTTTTTAAGCATAATTGCCCGCGCGTTGATGCGGGGCGTTAATTTATTTATTTATTTTTTTTTTGCGGTTTTATTTTTCCGGTCTCATGTTTAATAGTTTTTTTTATATGGGCTTATGTGTTTGGCGTCATATCGTGGGTATTTTTTTATCTCTATATTTTTTTTTCCTATTTTGTGTTGAGCAATATTTTTTATTTTTTATTTTGTCGGTTTTATTTTTTTTCGGTCTCATTTTTAAAATAGTTATTTTATATGGGCTTATGTGTTGCGGGCGTAATGTCTGTGTGTATTTTTTATCGTGAATAAATCAATATTTTTTTATCATATTTTGTGCTGAGCAATTTTTATTTAACAAGTTTATTTTTTCGGATCTCATGTATAAAGTTTTTTTTATAGTGGGCTTATGTGTTGGGCCTCAAGTGCGCTGGGTAATGTTTTTGATCTGAATAAATCATAATTTTGTAAAAAAAAACATTTAGTGTTGAGCAATTTTTTTATTATTTTTAAAGTGGCCTACTTAAAACACAAAAAAAAATAAGTTAATGGCCCCAAAATGGCAGCCCAATGGGCCGGATAACTGTAATTATAAGTTAAAATTTGTATGTTATAGACTCGTTAATTTTTTAAAGGTTGCTTTTATTGGCTAATTGTGTATTTTTAATATAATTTATGAGATTAGGGAAATATGTTTTAACATTATTGCCCCCGAGGTGCTTAAGCTTGATAGCGGTGTTAAATTTTATTTTTTAATATTTTGTGCGACTTTATTTTTTCCGGTGACACATGTTAAATAAAAAAAATTATAGTGAGGCTTAATAGTGTTGTGGCGTCATTTCGTGGTATTTTTTTATCTTGAAAAATCAATACTTTTGTAAAAAAAATCTATAATTTTGTGCCTGAGCAAAAAAATTTTTAATATTTTGTGCAATAGTATATTTTTATTATATCAGCAAATTGTTAAGACATCGTGACGCGATATTTTTTAATCCGATACTTAAGTACTTTTGTAATTTTGTTTCTTATTTTGTGCCGAGAAATTTTTTTTTTTTTTAAATTTGCCTGGTTAAAGAAAAAAAAAAAAAACCTAAATGGTGCCGTAACAGAACTACTGTAGCATACTGCCAAAAACTGCATAAGCGATTTATTCCGAGTATAGTAAATATATAAATATATATATAAATATAAATATAAATATATATATATATATATATATATATATATATAAGTATATATATATATATATATATATATATATATATAATAAAAAAATAATGTATTTTCTCGTCATCATGTTATAAACATTTCTATAACAAGTTGTTTCTTTAAAAAACTAGGTATGCAATCCACGCTCTGTCGCGGAGCCAATTTTTGAAGGAACAAATTCTGAAACGGGCCTATAACCCCAAAGACTAATTTTCGTATATTTGTTGAAGAAATCTTTTTACGAAAAAATCCCTGAGTTTATCGTTCCGTTACAAAGTATAAGTCCTTAATGACTCACTTAGCAATGCACGCAATAACCCATAGACATTCCGCAAATTTGATTTTAGTATTTGATGGATCGAAGAGTTGTGTACTTTGGCTTTCTTGAGTTCCAAGTCCTGAAGACTGGCTTTAAATAATATATATATATATATATATATATAGTATAAAATAGTATATATAATATATATATATATATATATAAATAAAAATATATATATATAATAGTAAGGTTAAAATATAAAGACAAATATTAGTGAGAAGGGATAAAAAGAAATTTATTATTTAAAAAAAGTTTCTCATAAAATTCGAAAAAAATTCCATTAAATCATGTATGTATTGTGCATAAAACTTTTGCTAAAAGAAATTGTCTAATTTTAGAAGTTTTTATACGTTTTTTTAATGTACAAAAAAATTTTGATGCAACTAAATTTTCAACTTGTATAGTTTGATGCGACAAAATAAAATTTTTGATCAAAAAAGTCAAAAGAGAGTTGGGATACATAAAACAATTTTGATGCACAAAAAACAGATTTAATGTGCACAAACGTTTTTTTTTCATAATTTTTTTCCGGCAAAAATATCCACTTTCTAGAAAAACTTCCTTCACAAACTTTTTCATAGCACCAACATACACGAACTTGTTGAAATTATTTTAGAATTTTTTGAAAACTTTAAAAAAACAAGTAGTTTATTATATTATTCTCCGAATATTTGTCTTTTTATTGATCTTTACCTATTTATATATATAAATATATATATATAAATATATATATATATATATAGTATAGGAAAAGATTCAAATAAAAAGACAAATTAATTACGTGAGAATGATACACCTACACTAGTTTTTTTTTACAGTTCACTAAAAAATCAAAATCTGAAAAAAAAATTCACCAATATCCGGTTTGAATGGTGCATAAAAAAGGTTTTGAATGAATGTTTTTCATTCTAATTTTCCGAGTTTTTTGTAAACGTTTTATTAAATGCACAAAAAAATGAAATTTTGATGCATAAACAAAAAATTTTGATGCACAAAAAAATTCAACCTTGTTATAGTTTGTGATGCGCAAATAAAATTTTGATGCAAAAGTGCACTTAGATAAACTAATTGTGGTCAAAAACGAATTTTTTGAGAGGTATATTATTGCACAAAATGAACAAATGAAAATTTGATGCACACAATTTTTTCTTTGTGAGCATTAAAAATTCATTTTTTTTGCATTAAAAAAGAAACGAACAAAAACTCTACTAAGAAAAAACTTTCATTACAAAGTTTTATACACCAACATACCTCGTATCTGGTGAATTTTTTTATAGATTTTTTTCGAAAAACATATATATTAATAAAACAAGCCTAGGTAGTAAATCTTTCTTTTTACGATATTTATCTATTTATTTAAAACCTTCCTCTATATATATATATAAAATATATGATATATATATTATATTATAAATTATATAATATATAGTATAATTATATATATAATAGCTTTTAAATACAGTATTAAGGATTCTCGAAAAAGCAAAATTGCATCGAATTATAAAAATGACTTAATAAAAACTTTATAAAACAAAATTAATGCAATGTGTTTCATATTTATTCACGTATTTTTGGTATATGACAAAAATAACTATACAAATTGCATCGTAAAAATTGTAGCTTCAACCTATTTTTGGGATTTTGTTTTAAAATTTAAATTAGTTGAATTATTCATAATAGCGTAATTACACAGCTCGATAATATTAAGAAAAAATAAAAATAACGGAACTTTATTAGAAAAACATAAAACAACTCGTAAGCTCATAGTACTATAACAAAAAATAATGGCTTATAATTAACTTAAGTTTACCTTTGAAAGTCGTCCAACCTGAAAGTAAAACTCCAAACAATATCTTTTAGCGAACTATGAGTTATTTGTAAATCACTTTGATGTTCTAAACTCATGGCGGTGACCTTTATATATAGGTCGCAACAAATGTGAAATTATTAGGACATTTAAGTAAAATATATATTTTGACAAAGTTCAGAATTAAATTGCATTATGTTATTATCATAATATGTTATAGTGTAATATATAATATGTTATCTCATATATTATATCCTTTCATTTTAAATTAATTATCTCATAACAAAAAAATACATAGTTTAATAAAAAAATAACTACCACACATTATTGTTTACAATTTTGCCGTTAAATGATTAATTATTTATTTCTTTCAAACTTGTAATGATAATTTCAATCAATGTTAATTTGATAAACTCGATTAAACATTTCTATTTGTTTTTTACAATGTTTTAAAAACCGGGTTGAACCGGCCGGTTCAACCGGTTGAACCAGGAACCGGTCGGGGGACCGATCCGGATGCGAACGGTTTTTTGGCAGTTTCGGAACCGGATTAAACCGGCCGGTTTCTTACGACCCGGGTCAAACCGGTATTAAAAACCCGGCCGGGTCACAAAAATTACGTTTTCAATTTATTTATAATTATAATTCTATTTCTTTTCCCAATAACTACTGTCAAAAACCCCTTCATTTCCTCAACCCCCACCCACAACCGTTCCATTTTCCCAGTGAAACCATTCATTAATCCATTTTCTTTCACAATTTAACAAGGCTTTTATTTCCTCTCACATACAAACTACAATCGTTTGAAGTAACTAGTAAGTCGTTAATTTTTTATATTTGATTGCAATAATTTTGTTGCAATAATTTTGTTGCATTGATTTTGTTTCATTGAATGTTGTTTACTTATTTAGGGAGTAATTGCTTGTGTTGGACTAATTAGTTATATAGAAACGTAATTTTAAGTTTAATTGCAAAGTGAAATTTTGATAGAAAAACAAAATGAGACTTATAAAACAAAACTGATGTTTACAGTATATAGCTTGTTAAAAATTATAATTTGATAGTTATTGCATTTTTTTAATATTGTAGGTATGGAACCTAAAGACAAAGCATCATTAAACTCTTTTTGTTGGATGTATTGTACGTGTTTGGTACTTGATCATGTTTGGTACTAGATTTTCAATGGTTTAGACTTGTTAAAAGGTTGTTTAGACATGTTTAAGTTTGTTTGCCATGTGTGGAACTGTTTTGTAACGACCCAAACCCGCTCCGGAGAGTAGGCCGAAACGTCATAATCATGGTGTCATATCAAAGCATAATAAAGGCATAAAGTCATAAATGATAACATAGAACAAAGTGGAAAGCCGGAATCAAACATCGGCTCCCGATTATGAGATCAACATGAATAACGTAAAAGAAGTCTAAAGGACTAAAACATGTGTCCAAGATAGTATAGCACATCAAAACAGATGTAATGGTTGTTTAGGTTGAATTTGAAGGTGTTAAAGTTATTTGAGTGGTATGTTACAGGTTTGAAAGTTGTTTGTGCAATAGCTATAGACATATTTTCGTTGTTCTTGTAGAACCGGTTTGACTCGGCGGTTGAAACGGTTGAACCGGTGACCCGGTGAACCGGTGACTTTGCCGGGTCGATTAAAAAACCGGGTTTTAAAACATTGGTTTTTTATAATGGATAATTCATAAAAAAAACCATGAACTGTCAATTTATGATGGAGAGTATCAACTTATACACATTACACAACTATAATATTAAAATGCTAATTTTTATTATAAATATTTTTAACTTTTCTTATATTATATCACCATTATGAAGCACTCCATACATGAAGAAGTCCTATATTTTCACTAAAGAAATAAGTTGTATTTAATAAACATGATATAGCGCTTATCTAAATTTGGGAGTATCTAATCTAGCGTGTCAATAAATTAAGGGCCCGTTTGGTTGGGGGGGTTTGGATTGGGTTTAGACTATGATGACAAAAATACATTGTTTGGTATGTACAAGTG
Source organism: Tanacetum coccineum (assembly GCA_026074375.1). Taxonomy (NCBI): domain Eukaryota; kingdom Viridiplantae; phylum Streptophyta; class Magnoliopsida; order Asterales; family Asteraceae; genus Tanacetum; species Tanacetum coccineum. The sequence continues at coordinate 30,674 of BQNB010001692.1, forward strand.
GGTTTTGAAAATAGAACTTAATGCATAATATCTGGCATCTTCTAATCCGAAACATAAAGGTGGTGTTTCTGAAAAGTTTCCTTGGTGGCCCCACCAGCTCACTCACATCTTTATTTAAATTGTTTCCTTTTCAAATAAATACACATTACATATATATTAAAATATAAAAACTATTTATATTTTAAATTATTAAATAACTTTAAATATTATTTTCTATCACCTACATCAAATCAAAATCCAAATCTGAACCCAAATCCTAATCCAAATCCTAATCATAATCCTAAACCAATCTACAAACCAAACGGGCCCTAAGACAACAACAATACTCCATTGCCACGGAAGTAAATATGATACAGTATATGAGTCGAGTTATTTTAGAAACCACTTTTTCTTCACATACAGAGGGACAATCCTCAGCCGTTGATTACATGGGACCAGATCAAATGATTAAAAACACGGAAGGACCATTCTTGCACAAAGTTGAAACATGAAAGAGGGACTAAAATCGTAAATTTTAAAAATTAACCACCCACCTTCCCGAAAACGTCTCATAACTCCAAAAAAATTCTCTCTCATCAAACAAAAAACCCAAATATCTCTCTGAAACCCTAGAAATTAAGATCATCAAAAAACCGCCATAAAAAGCTTAATAATCATAAATTAACACAGAAATTGATCAATCGAAGCACACACCATCTGATCTTGCAAAAACAACAACACCACAAAAATAACAGGAAGATGGTACAGTTTTTATAATGATTTATTTTGAATTTATTTAACTTTCTAGTGTCATTTCATGCTTATTTCTGTATTTTAGATGTGTTTTAGATAGTTTTTTGTATTTGTCAATATTAGAAAATTCCATTGCCCAAGAAATATTGCATTTCCGCTTTAGATTAGATTTGTGAAATATTTCGCGATTGGGCTAAGTTGTTTCAGTAAATCATGCCACGTCCACCACACCTTGAAACGATATATGTAAGCTCATTCAATTCAAGGTAAATAAAAAAAGGGTGATAGCGGATACCTTGCTTTAGATCCTTTGTAGAATTGGAATTCCTTCGTTAGGACTCCATTGACAAGGATTGAGCTTTAGACGATTAAGGCAGTATTTGTATCCATCCTCTCCATTTGATACCAAAACAAATATTTAACCAAGATATCATTAGAAATACCATCGAAACCGAATCTAATGCTTTCTAAAAGTAGACTTGAAAATAAGGGATTGTTTTTCCTCCTACGGACTCCATTGCATAATCTCATTAAGGATAAATTGGACGTCAAGGATTTGTCTCTCCGTATGAAGCCGATTGACCTCATTTACAATATCCACCTAGAACATCCAACCAAGACGATTAGTCAAAATTTTGGCGAATAATCTTATATATCTTCCCAATCAAGCTAATAGGGCGAAAATCTTAAACCATGTTGGCATCGGGAATTCATTGGATCAAGCAATATAAAAGTCGAATTACTTACATTCGGATTTTCAACCACATTGTGAATAAAATACTAAATCGCCTCAAAATCATTGTTTTCCATAGTCGACCCAAAAGTGTCGATAATATACAATTGTGAACCATCATGGTCCTGGTGATTTTGTTGTTCCGCAATCCCACAACTCCCTTTTGACCTCTTCTTAGAAACCATACAATCAAGGTCTTTTTTATCAAGTCGAAAGTGAATTCGGAAAGGCATATCAATATGTGCATTCTGATCGGAGGCTTTTCAATCCTCGTTTCGAAAGTGCTGAAGAATTCCTGTTTCATAGCATTCGGTCTTTAAGTCCACGTTCCAAATTTATCATTAGACCCCGAATATTCAAATTGGTACGTTTCTTGTTAAGCATTGCCATTGAAAAAACTTCGTATTTCATCTCCTTCTACCAGCACCATTTGATCTTAGCACTTTTTTTTGATTAGTTCGAGCATATCTCGATGCTTGGGCCTTATTCACTTGCTGTAATTTCCATGATATCTAAAACGGTTGTTTCAATCTCGTCCAGAATCTATTACTTTATCAAATCTTTCTTCCATGATCCGTATAGTTATTCCTTAGAAAAATTAGTAACAGTCACCTTTGAATTGTTTCTGTAATCTGCATACCAAGCTCGGATTTTTTTACCTTGAGGAAACTTCAAACTTACAAAAGCAAGTACGCATTAGATTTTGAATCATCACCCCAGGACGCATCTTTCCAAGAATCTGTAACAAATTATCAAACCATCCACATCAAACCAAAAGTGAAAATACCGAAACGGAGTGGGCATAATCAAAGATGCTCTCACGATAGTTACAAATAGGGCGATGATTCCGAGAGAAATCTATCAGTATTAATAGCTCTTATTAGGACATGTGTTTAAACAAATTTCCGAATTCGAGTTCATACCTATCCAAATTGCTCATTTTAGAAGCGGGATTGTGGCACCAAAGTATATGCCTTCCACCAAGAGGAACCTCTTCAAAGACTGCGTATAATAAAATTATTAAAAATATTCGCCACCCATGAGCATTGAAATTCGATCCAAATCCTGTCGATTTGTATTTACTTCGTTATAATCTCCAAATCATCACAAACCTCACAAGGCCAATTGGTTTCCGTTACATGAGAAAGATAATCCTTTAATAGTCGTTTATCTCTAACATCATGTGGGCATATACCACAAAAATAAGGATATCCATCCCGATTTAATCAACACCTCTAGAACAAATTTTGACAAAATAATCAGACCATAACACTGTCCTTTCGAAAACGAATTTGGTCCCAATAAAAGATTCCCTCCAAGAATACCAATAGAGTCACTAGTCGTATTTAATCGTTTAATTACCCCAATCAGAGTCTCAAATTAGTAAATCAATTGACTCCATCTTAGTTTCTTGTAACTCACCACGAAATCACTGTTATTATTATTACACAACTCCTTTACCAATCTTTTTAGCATTTTGAGCGAGGCCTTGAACATTTAAGACAGAAAATTCATCTATTACCTCTTACCCTCTTGTGTGATTTATTTATTTTGGATAATATCATTCGACACATCCCACCATATTATACTCTTTGTTAACAACTACCTTCACAATTTTCTCCATGACAATTAGATAGATCCACCATTACGTGGTATTTCAGACATCTTGAATTTCCTTGAAACCTGTTAGAATTAGTTTTCTTGCACATCTTTATTCATTTTATCTTCTAAGTTCAACTGAGGCACAGACTCATTATGTCACCATTTAACTGATTATCACTTATTATTATGGACCTGATCATCCTTCTTACTTCTTGAACCATTCTTTTTCCACACTAGGAGTAAAACAGGAGTGATATTTAAGGCTAGGATTCTCTCATTGACCTCTCGATATTTACATCAGATTTAAACTTTTGTTTTTATTTGGAATTGAGTATAACCAAAAAAGGTATCCGATCTGCCTCTACTTTTCATGTCTATCAGAATCTCAAAAATTGTATTTCAGGCAACCTCTGAAGCAACCATTATCTTTATTTATCTCATCAATATGTAAACACAAGATCCGATGTTCACTGTGATGAATTCCTGTTCAGAATGATCATCATCCTCTTCGTCTTCGGAGAACTGGTATCCAGCCGGTAGCTTCTTTAGCTCGAATCCAATGCACTTTACCTTTGAAAACAATTTTAAAGTTTTCACATATGTTGGAACATATCTTCGTGGTGTATGATATCCTTTTGAATGAAAACTCATCTCGTATTAGGTCATCCAATATCCAATAGTTCACCCACTTGGTAGCTTAATTTTAAAAGTTTTTCTGACCAAAACTTAAAAGGGTTTCCATTCAACAATCCACCCAAGCAATTTTTACCTCTCAGGAAGTGAAGTCATGAGTCGCTTGACGTAACTCGAAAACCAAGACCCACGCCCCTACATTGTCACGAATTAGTTCTTTGGCCTTTGTATTATCTGAATTCAAGTAAAACCCATATTTCTCCCATATAAGACACAAATATGTTATTCAAAACCTTGTTACACAGAACTTTTAAGGTTTGATAGTGACCCATTCTTTTACATCTACACAATTTAAAGGAATTAGTTAAATCCTTGGGATTTTCAGGCGACAATCTTCTTCCAGAACAATGGAAGGAGAAGAATCCGTCTCTTTACCATGATTAGTTCTTCAATACGTTAACAAAAGAGTTTCTTAGAATCAAAAGTACTGCCTCTTTGCCTAGGATCTTAAAAAAGTATTCTTCGACCCTCGAGTTTCTTTCTGATTGCAGTCTTGTATTTGTTCCCATTCTTCTGATCCGACTTGTACATTGAATATTGGAAGGAGTTTGCACATGTTTCACCAAAATCGCACATAAATTTATTAACAATCTCTACATCATTGAACATATTTATGAAGCGAACAAACCCCAAATCGCCTGCGTGTTTCAATCTCTTCATCGGAATAAAAGAGTCCACAAGGTGTCCATTTGTTTAATGAACGACAGCAGGTCTTGGCTGAGACAGAATCCGAATATTTCAGAAACAAAATTCGATGTCTGATATCTTAGCAAACATCGTCATCCTTCATCTAAAGCTCCCATCAAAAAAAAAAAATTGGATTGAAGGGAGGTCTATAACTAACGATTACAAGTGACAATCAACTGAGGTAAAATCTGGGGATAAATGGTGGCAAGGAATAATTGGAAACGGAAATGGTTCGATTTGGGGAGATAACTCAGATCTAAATAACTAAACCCTATATGAGAACCCCGCATAACACGCTCGATATGAGAGTAATCAATCAATGATTAATCTCAATTTCAGGGGTTATAACAGGATTCAAACAAAAGGGAAGAAGAAATTCAGATCAAAGATTAGTTAAGGGGTGTTTGGTTGATAGAGAAAGAAAAAAGGTATTTTGCCATGTGTGGATTGTTTGACAGATGTAATGGTTGTTTAGGTTGAATTTGGAGGTGTTAAAGTTATTTGAGTGGTATGTTACAGGTTTGAAAGTTGTTTGTGCAATAGCTATAGATATATTTTCGTTGTTCTTATAGAACCGGTTCGACTCGGCGGTTGAAACGGTTGAACCAGTGACCCGGTGAACCGGTGACTTTGCCGGGTCGATTAAAAAACCGGGTTTTAAAACATTGGTTTTCTATAATGGATAATTCATCAAAAAAAACATGAACTGTCAATTTATGATGGAGAGTGTAACAACCATCAATTTTCGGAATATATTTAAATAATAAATCATATTTATTATTACATGTTTGTCGTTTATAAATTTTTTATTTGAAACGAAAACGAGAAGATATATATTATTCTTCTTAAGTTGACTTATTAAAAACGACCCGTTAAATCACGTTTTCACAACTCGGATTCTAAAGCAATTTAATTTAGAACGACATTCCGGTCAACTTTTCAGTTTTACCCGAGACTTGAAACCAAACAGAAAATGACTAAAATAGCCTTGCAAAATTTTGAACACAACTCGTACCGACCCAAAGATAATTAAATTTATATTTAATTATAACTTTTTATTAAATAAAAATTATTAATAAATCATTTAATATTTTATTCAAAAACGCGAATGTTCAAAATAAAGTTTTAACTTTACGGACAAAGGTTAACCGTGAAACCCAAATAAATATTAAACATTTTAAATATAATTTTATAAAAACATTTATAAAATAATAGTCGAGTAAATACTCATTTTTATAGGAAAAATAATTTGGAAAACAATGGCGCAACTTTCGTGTTTTAATTCAATCGTTAAGTGGCATAAACAAGTCCCGAACCGTTAATTAACGAAAGTTACACTTTTGGTCCCCGTGGTAATATTTACATCACCTACCCTAAACTATTATAGACTTGTCATTATTTTTTTTTAGTTTCAAGTATATAAAGAAAGTTCATTAGGGTTTCATGGCATTTGTATGAAAAACATAGCCTCCATCTCCTCTCTCTTTTTTTTCGGCGCCATCGCCAGATCCGGCCAACCTCCGGCTGATTTTGTGTCCAGTCGCCACCACATCCGAACGCCAGCCACCCTCCTCCATCGTGGCTACATCATCATCTCCACCACGAACCCCCTCTCCGACTCCCACCACCAACCGAACACCACCCCACCACATCATCACCTCTACGCCGCTACTACCACCACCGCACCAGCCAACACCACCATCACCTTTGCTCCACCATCATCATGCCACCGCCACCGCCACCCTCGTCACCACCGCTGCTATCCCCACCACGACCACCACCACGGCTCAACTGTCAACCGAAACCACAACCACCTTCACCTCACTTCTTTTTATTTATTTATTTATGAGTTTGGATGGTTTTTATTTTTGTAAAAACTAATAAGAAGTTTGTGTGGTTATGTTTGATTTAATTTGTTTCGTTTTTGATTGATTTAGTATGGTTTTGTTCTTTTTATTTCGGCTAGAATACACGCCCAAAAGGGGTGTTCGCTGCTGCGTTTTAACAGCCCATAAGGGGTGTTTACTGCTGCGTTTTAACAGGGAGTGGGGGCGTTTGGATCTGCGTTTTAGTGCAGCAGCAGGGGCGTTTGGATCTGCGTTTTAGTGCAGCAGCAGGGGCGTTTGGTTTGCTGAATTACAGAAGCTAAGGGTGCGTTTGGTTTGCTAAATTACAGCAGTTAAGGGTGCGTTTGGTTTGCTGAATTACAGCAGTTAACGGTGCGTTTGGTTTTGTGTTTTCGTTGCCAAGCAACCCACTAAGTGGCGTTGACCTTGGTTTGTTTTTATCCGCGATCTGACGAAGTTTTTAAGGGTGAGTTTAATTCGCTTATGTTTAAATACGCGACGATGTGTTTAGTTTCATTTATTTTGTTTCTTATACGATCTCGTTTAGTTATAAATTAAAAACGCGGATACATTGCAACATTGATTGATTAAAGGGAAAACATTGAGTTTTGTAAAAATGGGAAAAGTCGTATAAACGAATAGGTCATGCCAAAATTTATAAAAATTTCTATACTATCTTTCACTTAAATTTCTATTATCTTAGAAAACTATAAAAGAACGAGATATAGTCTTAAGATTATTTATTTGTAATGATATAATAAACCGGTAAATAAACGAAAAATATACTTTTACAAATGAGACAACTAGTTTAGTTAAAACGCGTAACGAAATACTAAATTATAAAATATTATTTTATAATCCCCGACTAATAGATAAAATAATAACTTTTGTAAAAAACTTTAAAAACGACATTTATTTAATTCGTAACTTTAAAATGTGTGTTTATTTGTATGCAAGTACTCTATATTAATTAAATGGGTGATTTCTGAGCATGTGTCGAAAGATTATGTTTCAATTATTTTTCTTACATTTCTTATATAGTACTTATAAAGTATTATTTATTGCGACTTATTCTTTTGGTTGTTTGTCTTTATTATATAATTCACCATATGGATTATATAATTATTTCTTTTTATCTTCTTTTTTTGTAATATATACGGAATATATTACATACTTTGCTTTTACCTTTCGGTTTATTTTATTTAACCAACCACCAAACTCTTACAACTTGGAACCTCGATCATTTATCAACGTGTCTTGTTGATGTACTAATCCATCGGAAAACATAAACTCATCATCCTAATCTAGTGGGTCTTAGCCGTTAAGTTAAGCTGCATCTTCTTGGTCGAGCCGTCCGGTTTTCGTTCGTGCTGTGCTTTATATGTGCAATTCTGCCAATCGTTCGTCAACATCGATGTGAGTTCATAGTCCCACCTTTTCTCTTTTAATGGTTTTCTTAAACTGTTTTCGGGGTGAGAATACGTGCTCGTTTTACTACATAAACGTATTGATTTCTATACGTAAGCGTTACATGATTATTTTTACTAAGTTTGATTTGTTTACTACATGATTTGAGATCGTGAATACCTATATTTGAAACCGTGAATTTTAGACATGATTGTTTTACTACGGACACAAGTGTTTACAAAGTGTATGCTATCCAGATTACTGCCTGAATATTATTGCTAAGTTACCTTATTGCCGTGAAGTCCCTACTTATCATGAACCGTTAATTGCTATTGTAGTAAGCGCGAGTGTTGTGGATAGATCTATCGGGATTGACAATCCCCACCTTACTTGGGTCACTAGTTTGATCGGGTGCATTTAACATTGAGAGGTGTTAGGTTGTTGGCAAGCATCCTATATTCTGATTGGGGCACAAATCTAGTTAAGGCTTCGGGGTCATGAGCTTAGTGCAATAATACCTGTTATATATTTAGACTTGGTGAATGTGTTTCCCTTGTCTACCTTACTTGTTTTGGACTTCGGAATACGTACTTAGTCCACCATTACTTCGATCTTGTGGTCCACTACTGAACATTACTAGATTTATTAAATCACTACTTGGATTTCGGATGGATTTCGGAAATAACACTTTTAAATGTTGTAACGCTACTTTTCTTCTGAAATATTTCTTAAATTATTTCAATACTGCTTTTTACTTAAACCTATGAATTCACCAACATTATTGTTGACGTTTTAGCATGTATTTTCAGGTTACTATTTTGCTAGTGGAGCATTGGGAGCATTTGAGTCGCGCGGATATATATTTTTGAAGGCTTAATAACTTGAGTACTATTTGACAAACGTTTTGACAATGTTTTCTAATACATTATAAATGGAACCTATTTAACTCTGACATTTTTAATTAAATTGAATGTGACATTTTATTAAACGTCTCTTTTGAGGTCGTTTTCTGTTACTTGTCCCTTAAAGTCGCACCCTATTGTTTCCATTCCGCTGCCGTCCGATTTTGGGGGTGTGACATTAAGCGAATGTAAACTACCAAACCCAAGACCTCCACGATCTTTGCTGGCCAAAACCAAATCCCATTTGACCCAATGTATTTTCCTATTTGTATCTTCAGCCCCCCAAAAGAATTTAGATCGCATAGCTTCAAGTTTATTGCAAACCGTTCGAGGCATTCGAAATAGCGAAAGATAATAAGTAGGAAGCGAACCAAGCACTGCTGAAATAAGGATCGAGCGACCTCCAATCGAAAGACAATTAGCTCTCCATTTGGATAATCTTTTAGAAAATTTATCTATAACAGGTTGCCATGTACTGAATCGGGACATGTTAGCACCAATAGGGAGACCGAGATACAAAAATGGTAATTTTTCTCTCTTACAACCCGCCAAACCAGCAAAATGATTTAATTCTGTTTTTGTTGCACCAATCCCGTAGAGCTTGGATTTCATAACACTAATTTGCAAGCCCGAAGCTAAGTAAAAACAATTAAAAATATCAAGAATATTTACCAGATTAAATTGAGACCATTCGCCCAAAACGATAACATCATCAGCATAAATAAGGTGTGAAAGACATGCATCACCAATATTTATACCAATGTATTTCTTAGCCTCTATCGCATCTTCCATAGCAATGTGAAAACCTTCCATCGCTAATATGAAAAGAAAAGGAGCAAGAGGATCTCCTTGACGAAGCCCACGTTCTAACTGAAATTCCATTGTGGGACTTCCATTAACTAGAACAGAAGATCTAGCAGATTCAAGACAAAAGGAACCATTTTATGGGTCCGAATACCCTGATTGGTATGACAAGTTGTGAAATCAATGTAGATCCAAGATTTATCATAGATCAAATGAACCAATCACATTTACCCATTTTTTAATTAAATTAAAAAACCCATTTTCCACCTTTTAAAAAAAAATTATATATCTTGCAAACGGTAAATCGTCAACCGATAAAAATACATCATCGCGACGAGAATTAAATCATCTTTCTATAGAGGGGTACTTCAATATACTTTCGGCGAATTTTTTTTTTTGATTTTTTTTTCAGCTACGTCTGAAAAAATCACATGTGATTTGTATCTCAAATCACATGTGATTTCATAAAATCACATGTGATTGGAGATACAAATCACATGTGATTGAGATACAAATCACATGTGATTTTTTCAGACGTAACTTGAAAAAAAAATCAAAAAAAAAGTTCATCGAAAGTATATAGAAGTGCCCCTCTATAGAAAGATGATTTAATTCTCATCGCGATGGTATGCTTCGTTTTGCGTAACGATTAACGGTTTGTGAGATATTTATTTTTTTTAAGTGGAAAGTGTGTTTTTTTATTTAATGAAAAAATGGGTGGCTATGATTGGTTAATTGGATCTACATTGAACTTTGGGTAAAAGTCGAAAAATACCCACGAACTTTTAAAAATGTCCTCACATCACCAACGAACTAAATTTCGTCCTACCTACACCAACGAACTTTCAAATATTGTTCTAAAATCACCCATATCATAAATTTTGACTGACACCGTGGCAGTTATCTTCCACGTTGGACCGGTTTTTTTTATAAATTAATTAAACACAAGTCAATGCCAGTAAAGTCAAGTGGGTCCCATCTTTTTTTTTCTCTACAAGATCCGCATCATTCATAACAAAAATCAATAATAACAGTTTGTGCTAGTGATACAACTAACGCTGTCATCATTTCTCAAGTTTCTTAAAAACATTATACATCTTAAGTCAAACCAAATTCTAAGTGCCAATCATTTGATCTCTATCTTCATATCAACTGTATAGTTTGTGCTACTGATACAACTAACGTTGTCATCATTTCTTAAGTTTCTTAAAAACATTATACATCTTAAGTCAAACCAAATTCTAAGTGCCAATCATTTGATCCCTATCTTCATATCAACTGTATAATACTATTACTTGCACAAAGGCCACCAGATGTTCTTGAGGCAAGATCAAGAAAGCAAAATCCACCACAAGGAATAGAAGAGGTTTCAAAAAGCAACCCCAAACACCCTTTGACCTCATACGCAACCTCAAATCCCTTAACCTTAGTCAAAAAGCAAAATCCCCAATCTGCAAATGGAAATATAAAATCATTTTCAACTTGGATGATCGACATAAACCATAAGGAATAGAAGAGGTTTCAAACTTTTGCCACCACCGTCATATGGATACAATCACAATCACACAACCACCACCGTCACATCCTTTGTGGGTCCCACACGAACGATTGCCTACCCATCCTTTGTGGGTGTCAAAAAGGTGCGAAGGAATTCGGAGATGGAGCTGATTTGAGATTAAAAGGTATTTAATCAATGGATTTGGGTTTTGGGATTTTGGGTTTATCAAGATGAGAATGAGAAGTGATGAAGATTAAGGAGTTGATTTGAGATTGTGTTTAATGGAGAAGTGTTAATGGAGGTTTTTTCTATAACAAAAAAAGAGTAAAAGTTAATTTGAGTTGATTTGAGACGGCGGGTTATGCGAATCGGGGTTGGAATTTCTTGCCAGAGATTGATGATGATGAGAGGGAGGATAGTGGGACTTTAGATTGAAGGAGAGAAGAAGCCATTGTGTGTTAGTGTGTGTTTGAAGGTGTGGTGAAAAAGAGTTGTAGTTGTGTGACGAGAAAGAACAATGGGAGGTATAAAGGTCATTTCAATGTCATGGTGGAGTTTATAATCAGATTTAGATAAAAAAATGACGTGGAAATGTTAGCCGGTCATATTGGTCATATTGCCACAAAACAAACAAGTTCGTTGGTGTAGGTAGGACGAAATTTAGTTCGTTGGTGATGTCGGGACATTTTTGAAAGTTCGTGGGTATTTTTCGACTTTCACCCTTGAACTTTTGCCCAAGTTGACAACTACTACAAATGTTTGCAAGTTTCTTAAGGCATTCATTATTGTGATTTATGATAAGGTTTATAAAATTACGAAGAGATCTAAAAACTTGTAAATCACAGTGAGTATCTATTTCAAGCTTGCATGAAGATGTTAAAGATATTGAACCTTTTTATAATTAAATACACTTGAATTATGTGAGGTGTTTATAAAACTTAAAAATGTTTATATATAGTGAGGATAAGTTTATAAAACAAAAAAGTTTAAAAATTATTGTCATAACTCATAACACAACTATAAACTTTTAAAAATGTTTACCATAGTGAAAGCCCTTTCTCGTATGTTCATGCATGTTAAGTATACAGCATAGATAGGATGGCGCCTAAAATAATAAAGGTGGCAGCCATTTGACAAGTTCATTTTATACTGAATTTTGTTTGTACTACATACGTATGTATAACACCAGTAAATAAAGTTTGTACATTAACTAGGCAACATACATGCAACAAAAGTACCGAAATGCAAAGTGCTAAACCAGAACTCCAGTTAATTTAGTGGTTGAGTCCAAAAAAGGTTGCATGTTTTGACACAAGGATAGAAAAAATACAGTGTCGGTTTAACTTGTAGTGTAACTCTTTCATAGTTAATAAAAGATGCCTTTCTTTTGTTTAAGAACAACCTCCAATCAGGTAAATATTCTAGGCAAGGCGGTTAAAATCATTTTTTTCTTTAGAAGATCGGATCGATCGGAAGATCCTATCCAAAACTGATTGTATAATAAATTTATGAAAAAGAGAGTTATGAAAATTATAGCAATATGAAGATTCAACGCATAATGCTTCAAAATACTAAAATATCTAATCGGTGACTAAAGACGCTGAATCTTTTTATCTAAAAATATATATCTTTTTACTTTTATAAAACATTTATAATAATACACGCTTACTTTATCTACAAAACTATATTTTTTTTACTAACGCTTACTTGAGATCCTATGTCTTTTATGATCATACGAAGGATGGATTCGTTTTTGCTTAACAATATCGTAAAATCGAAAGATTTTAATAGTTATCTAACAGATATGCTCCTATGGAATACTTGAAACTTGTGTTTCACAACAGAGCATAAAATAAAGAAATGCACCTAAAACAAATGAAAACTTTGCTCATATAAATATATCATTCATCAAGCAAGAGTGTTAATAAGGATATGTGGTATTCTATTAGTAGGTCTCGTCAATCAAAGTAACCTCAAAGGGTCATATAACAAACCAAAGTGCCATAAATCAAAAAACTGTACTACGCTTTCACTTCGCCAGTCGGATGAGAAAACAACCAAAGAACAAAACCACAAAGAACCAAAACGACAGGAATGAAGTGAATAGCATTCTCCCGAGGCGACTTGTATTGTTCCTTCTTCGTGCCGTCCGGAGAGATTGGATTATAGATTGGCAAGCCATCATCTAGTGGTTGAGAGGACTTCCCTGACGGCAATTGGCTAAGAAAATACTCATCGGACGAGCGAAACATGGTGGCTGATGATGATCTATGCATTCTTAAAACGAACCAAAAGGAGGTGTCGAAAAATGAACGAGGGATGTCTAAAGATTTTATAGATGAGATGTTTGTTTTAGTGTAGTGGCACCTTTGCTTTAGCCTAAAGAGTAGGGAGTAGAGAGTTGACTTGAGATAAAAAGATGAAAATGCAGTCTTGTTCAAGCAGCTTTAAATGTAATCAAAGGTTGCATGTGGGTTAACCCGTTGACCAAACGTCAAGTTAAAATGTGAACTAACAACTAATAACAAAGCAGCAGAAACCGCAGCAATTGCTCTTAATTGTATATACCTCTTAAGGTTTACAACTAGTTCTGAGTTTTACATAAAGAAAACATCGAGAAACTAACCAGATACCATACAACATAAAGTTACAGAAAAAGATAAAAAGCAGTAGGTAAAAGGTGAAAAAATTTCAAGCTTGATTCAATTTGCAAACTCAATGAATTAAAGTATCTCATAACATACCTTGGAAATGTTAATAATCTAGTCTTTGTGTCGGGCCTTATTCTATAAAGAACTTGTTTTCAACAGGTGGCAGAGTCGTGCCAGATGACAACTTGATTTCATACGCAAGATCAACATTCATCAAACGATGATTTTCTTCAGAACGAGTCATGGAAAATTTAACACGGACCTCGTCTTGTTCGTTGACACGGACAGGGGGGTGCAAGAGAAAGACCTGCACACAGTGCAAGGGAAACACAAATTACTACGAAATAAAGCTAAGATTTTTTTACAGGAAAACAGTACGAAACATCAATGCAAGTACATGATATGTGCAAATAAGTAAGTTTGTAACAAGTTTCATTTTCTGTAGTGGGTCACACATTTTATGTAATGGGTCAAAATGAGTAATTTAACTTAATACTTGACTCATGTAAAAATTCCGAGTTTCAGTACAATACGCAGAGATCACTGCTAGCACGTTCTGATTTTCTTTGAAGTTCAAATAATCAACAAAAGATGTTACACCAGTTCTACTCATTTACGAATTTTAGTAGTTATCGCTACTAACCTGTTGGCCCCAATGTGTACCATCATCTATACTGGGAGCTGTAGTCAGCTCAACCTCACACTCAGCAGGATTCTCCTTCCTTCCCTATAATCAAACACCACAAAAATATCAGTTACCCTAAAATATGTTAAAATATGGTGGTCGTGAAAACAGTTAACTCACGTTAAAATGGACATCAAACCAGCCACCAAACCCGCTTAGCCTCGTGTCCTCTTTGGTAATTGTTGATGAAACGCAAGCTTCAACTTTGAGAATGTCTTCAACAGTAACCGTTAAACAATCAATCTCCTTTAAGACAGCAGGTGTTCCTACTACTTGATTTGGATGCAAGTTGTTCCACAATGAGTTCTACACATTCAAATAGATATGAAATAAGTTATTTTAGTTGAATAGATAACGAACAAGAAACAAGTGTCCCAACCTTCAAGTAGTACTTTTTTTGCTCTTCAGAAAATGGTTTAGTCAAAACACTCATATCGACACCATAGTAAGTTTTTGTTTCCTTCACAAAACCATGCCAATCATCCATGCATCCTTCATAATCACTCATTTTATGATCTGATATTCCTGATCGGATAGGTGCCAACCACATGCGAGCATGGCTGGGATACCTACGCATATATAAAAGAACTCGTGCATAAATACTTACAGTCCAAAATTCGAGTTGCTATTAAAAATTCACCAAAGAACTGTCAATCAGGAAAACAATCGGTACAACATGACGATTGTTTTTTCAGCAGGACTAGAAAAATATACAAAAATACACAAGATTAACTTACATAACCCCCGTTGGTTTTAGCCATCGATCACGAGCAATTATTACTGAATCAAACATAGATTCCCGCAGAAGAAAGTATCCCATCCACTCAGAGATGATGACATCGACTGTAAATTAGTTATCAATATTAGAAGAAATTATGAAAAGTAGAAAGATGTGTCTAAATGTTATTTGATATTAACCTTTTTTGGGTAATGTTATGTCTTCTATTGAACCCTCGATCACTTCAACCACATCCTGAAGATTATTTGCTTTAACAAGCTCACGAGCATGAACAGCCATCTTAGTAGCTTCAACAGCGTAGACCTTCCTTGCACCTGCCTGAGCTGACCAAATTGCTAAGATGCCACTCCCTGTTCCTACATCCAACACAGTCTTCACCGTGGAATCACCAAGTTAGTTCCAGTTCCAATAAATTCAACACAAGCTAAGAACTTAATCATTATCCAACTTCTTTAAAACGCGCAACAATGGAAACACATAAACTTCACACCACGTTAAACTTGGCTTCTAAAGTTACATCAAACATGTTTTAAGAGAATAACTTTAGGTGTGTGAATGAAGTAACTTTTCTATTACTATTATATAGATAATAGATGAATGACGTCTCGAAGTTGCATTGCAACCAATTCGTAGATGATTACAAAAAAACAATTTACCTATAAACTATAAATAAGTAAAATTACTACAAATAATGGGATATTAAACTACACTTGATAAAAGCAATGCCCATGTGACGTATAATCCCCTTTTAGACAGAGATATTGTTTATTGGCAGAACACCAAAAACTGCGGGGCTGTTTGGGATCGATAGTTAAAAATGCTTGTTTGTTTATCGCGTTTTAGTACAGCATATAAACAGCTTTGAATGTTGGGATAGAATGAAGCTGCTACGATAATCTACTTATTTAGCGTAAAATCAGCAGTTTAACATACGCAGTTTAGCAGTTTAATTCAAATTGCTTATCAAACTTCTGATAATTATACCACATGAATGTTTTAATAAAGAAAAGAGTCAAACAATAAAAAAACACAATCTGTTGCACCGAATTTCTAGCTTATGCTGACATCAAAAAGCACCTTCACCCCGGCTCTTATAAAGGACACGTATTTCTTTCAGCACGAATAGTGAAATCACTACAACCCCTTTTTTTCCAACCAAACACTTAATAATACTAGTAATTGTCGAAACTGCAGAGTAACCAAATAAAAACTTTAAAAACCACAATACCAAACATCCCCTAAGGCCTTAACTATATAACAGTTACAACAAATGAGCAGGTTTAGGAGTAAAGATACAAACTTTGAAGTGTTGTTTATTCTTAAAAACATAATAAGGAGTGTTTGTGTTATGAGCTTATGTGAATCTTGAAAAGCTTATAAGCCCACTCTTATCGCTTATATGTGGGTTTATTAGCTTATTTGATTTCGGCGTATGGGGGTGTTTGTTTTGGCTTATGGCTTATTTGGTTTTGAGCTTATGTTTCATAAGCTCACTTTTTGTGGCTTATATAAGCCGAAAAATTTCAAAATAAGGCACAAAAAGTGAGCTTATGAAACATAAGCCCAAAACCAAATAAGCCATAAGCCGAAACAAACACCCTCATATTTCATAAGCCCCAATTTATGGGCTTATTTTGAGACTTATGTAAGTTTATTATAACCCGAAATCAAACACGCTCATAAGCGCGCATTATGAGCTTATAAATTGACCTCGTGGCTTATTTAAGGCATAAGCTGAACTTGATAAGTTAAGTGACCTCACTATATTTTCAAAAATAACTTACATAAGCCCGCTAAACAAGCTAACACCACCACCTAAATAAGCTATAAACTTGATTTTGCAAAGCTCATAATCCTCAAATAAGCTAAGCCAAACACCCGATTAATTCAACGTATCAGAAAAACATAGTTTAAGGTAAGAACATAGTACTTTGCCAAGGAAGTGATGCTTGTTGTTAAAAACAGAGTTGAAATAAGCATCCATACGAACACGGTCAGACAACATCTCTTTCTGATGATACAAAAAAGCGTATGTGCAAAAATAGTTTGCAAAATCAACTTCTTTGTCCACCTTCGCCCCATTTCCACTTCCCCTGCTGCTGCTTGTCACACCATTTTCCCTGCTTCCCATTGTTTTTTATAAGTTTTGTGTGTGTGCGTGTGAAAGAAATATATGTTGTGGAAGGAGAAAAGGAAACAGCTGTTTTGTAAAATGGGGGAACTGAGTGAAGAGGGAAGTGTTTGTGTTGTGTTTCTTTCAATTAGGGCACAATTTGTGGGCCCATTAGATATTTTGAATTTCTTATACGTATATTTTTCAGTAAATTACATAAATAGTCCTTGTGGTTTGGCGAAAAGTGCATCGTCCTTGATAGTTTAAGTTGCATTCTTACCTTAAACTATCAGGGACGGTAGATGCAATTTTCGCCAAACCACAAGGACTATCGGTGTTACGTTGGAGGACTATCAATGTTATTTTTTTGCAAAGATAAGGACCAAGAATGCAACTTTAAACTATCAGGGACGATAGATATAATTTTCGCCAAACCACAAGAACCATTTATGTAATTTACTCTATATTTTTCTAACTGGTCTGAGGGTATGGCTATAACAGAATGGGTTTTATTCTCATTTTTAGTTGTTTGGTTAGTGGGTTAAGTAATTAAAAATGAAAATCAAACTTTTAAAACTAAGGTAAAGTGCAAAAAATGTCTTTATGGTTACTCATTTTCGCTTGGTTGTCATCCCTTTTTCGCAAAGAATATCCATTCGACCACTGTTTCCTTACAACCAACGCCTTTATTGCTGATGACCATTTTCTTTTTTTGTTAAGTCTCCTCACGTGCGTCGAACGTGAGGGCAATGGCATCGTTTTACTGTTCCACCTTAGTTTTTAAAAAATCTGACACAAAATTGTTCCTCATTATCTTCCCTAGCAAATATTCAGGGATGAAACTTGTAACATGAAATAGTACTTA
>BQNB010001692.1:49535-71300 GCA_026074375.1 Tanacetum coccineum
ACGCTTAAAATTTAATGAATCACAATGCTACTAATGACAAATTTGATTATGAAAATCACAATTGTGACATTTTTTTACATAATCATAATTAACAAGTTAGGTCACCCGCGCTCCGCTGCGGGATGTTTGGCGGCCGGTGTTTTCGGTTGGACGTGTTAGAAAGTATGTTTTTGTAAAAAAAAATAAAAATTAACGGTCGTTAAGCAACGACCGATTTAAAGCACTGTTTTGGTGCATTCTAAAAAAAAAACTAACGGTCGACCGCTAGTGGGGAAATGGGTATTTTATAAAAAAAATTAAAATGAGGGCAGTTTTCGTAATTTAACACATAGTGCGAGGGGGTATTTCGTAAATATTTGAGGGGCTATTTCGTAAATAAAAAAAGGAACGGGTCGGGGCGGACTGGGTCGGGTCGACCCGACAATACCAATAACTCAGAAAGTGTGAGTGAATATTTTGAAAAAAAAAGCAAAAAAACAATTAAAATTTTTTTTTTTAAATGTTCGGACATTCATAAAAAAAACAGACCGATGACTAAAAAAGTGCGAGAGAGTATTTAAAAAAAGAAAACAAATTTTTTTTTTCTAAAGAAAAAAAAAACCGATCGGACCGGGTAGGGTTGAGCCGGCATATTAAATGCACCCCGGTAAAAAAAAGGAAAATTTTATCTTAAAATTTTTTTGAGAAAAAAAAGTTTACTTTTAAAAACTTTTTGAGGAAAAAAAAGGAAAAAAAAATGTTGAAAAAAAAACTAACTGTTAAGAAAAAAATATTCAAAAAAAACAGACCGATGGCTCCGACAGTGCGAGAGGGTATTTCGAGAGAAAAAAAAAAGGAAAATTTTATTTTAAAATTTTTTTGTAGAAAAAAAAAGGAACGGGACGATTAGCGGAGCGCGAGGTTTGAGGAAACTTAAAGTTTTAGCGAGGTTTGAGGAAGCTTAAAGTTTTATTCATAAAAAAACAGACCGATGACTAAAAGAGTGCGAGAGGGTATTCCGAGAAAAAAAAAAGGAAAATTTTATTTTAAAATTTTTTTGAGAAAAAAAAGTTTACTTTTAAAAACTTTTTGAGGAAAAAAAAGGAAAAAAAATGGTAAAAAAAACTAACTGTTAAGAAAAAAATATTCATAAAAAAACAGACCGATGGCTCCGACAGTGCGAGAAGGTATTTCGAGAAAAAAAGGAAAATTTTATTTTAAAAATTTTTTTAGAAAAAAAAAAGAACGGGACGATTGTCGGGTCAAAAAAATTAAATGCAACCCGGTTCCTTTTGGGTCGGGGCGTCTACCTTTTGTATAATATATATAATTTGTAAAGTGGACATATACTTTAAGACATATGGAATAAAAAAATGGGAATATTTAATTTTGCATATTTTTTTGGTAAAAGGGCTTCTTACCCCGGTGTGTGTATATATATATATATATATATATATATATATATATGATAAAGATCAAATAAAAAGACAAATATCCGTGAGAAGGATAAAAAAGAAATTTTTTAAAAAAAAGTTCTCAAAAAATTCTGAAAAAATTCCACAAGATCGTGTATGTTGGTGCATGAAAAAGTTGTGAAGGAAGTTTTTTTTAAAGTGAATATTTTTGCCGAAAAAAAATTATGAAAAAAAACGTTTGTGCATTAAATCATTTTTTGTGCATCAAAAATTCATTTTTGTACCCAACTTCTTTTGACTTTTTGCATCAAAATTTTATTGCGCATCAAACTATAACAAGTTAAAAATTTTATGCATCAAAATTTTTTTGTGCATTGAATTTTATTTTTTTGCGCATTAAAAAAACGTATGAAAACTCAAAATTAGAAAAACTTCTTTTACAAAAGTTTTATGCACCAACATACCTGATTTTGTGGAATTTTTTTGAAATTTTTTAAGAACTTTTTTAAAAAAAAATTTCTTTTTATCCTTCTCACGGATATTTGTCTTTTTATTTTAACCTTCCTCTATATATATATATATATATATAGGATAAAGATCAAATAAAAAGACAAATATTCGTGAGAAGGATAAAAAGATTTATTTTTTTAAAAAAGTTCTCAAAAAATTCTGAAAAAATTCCACAAGATTGTGTATGTTGGTGCATGAAAAAGTTGTAAAGGAAGTTTTTCTAAAAGTGGATAGTTTTACCGGAAAAAATTATGGAAAAAAACGTTTGTGCATTAAATCGGTTTTTTGTGCATCAAAAATTCGTTTTTGTACCCAACTTCTTTTGACTTTTTGCATCAAAATTTTATTGCGCATCAAACTATAACAAGTCGAAAATTTTGTGCATTAAAATTTTTTTGTGCATCAAAATTTCTTTTTTTGCGCATTAAAAAAACGTATAAAAACTCAAAATTAGAAAAACTTCTTTTACAAAAGTTTTATGCACCAACATACCTGATTTAATGGAATTTTTTTGGAATTTTTCGAGAACTTTTTTTAAAAAAGTTTTCCGTCAGTAACTCTTTCTATCGTAATTCTTTCCACTCCAACTGTTCCTGATGGCTACATATATGTTATTGGGTGTTGGAATAAAGACGGTAATATATTAAACAAATGTTGCTGGTCTAGCGGATGGACCTAGTCCGGATATCTTTATGTATCCCAATACACTGTCTTCAATCCATGGCATCAACACAAATTCCTTCTCCATGAAAAAGACTGATGTGAAGAAAAGCTGCCGAGTTTAGATTAGTGTTGCTTTCAATGAATTCAATGACTGGTTTTTGTATCTTGTTACTTCCTTATTGCTTTTGTGTAACATGCGACTGGGAGCGGTTGAGACCAAGAATGTTTACAGATATCGATAACTGGATGATTTAGTATTTCGTACAAAATCACAACATTTTGGACCCGAACTGGTTGTCAATTTTATTTGTCTGTAACTCTACTTCTTTAGTTGCAGATGTGGTTGGAATGGTATTATACACTTCCAACATGTTAACAACCGGAAACTAAACAACTCTTTGACGGCCGGTATTCGTGACAAGATATCGAGCATGATGCTTGAAGGTAACCCATCCATGTGGCCGAACATGATGCTAGCTAGCTTAAAGATTTTATTACTGTTACATTTATACTAGTTTGGCCGAGTTTGAACGAGTTTGACCGGGTATGACAGGGTATGACCGGTTTTGAACGAGTTTGGCCGGGTATGACCGAGTTTGACAGGGTATGACCGGGTTTGGCCGAGTTTTACCGGGTTTGACCCGGTATGATCAAGTTTTACTGGGTATGACCGGGTTTGGTCGAGTTTTGACCGGGTTTGAATGAGTTTGCCCGGGTATGACAGGGTATGTCCGGGTTTTGACAGGGTATGACCAGGTTTGAACGAGTTTGACCGGGTTTGGACATGTTTGAATTGTTTTGACAGGTTTATGCACCGAGTTTGAACAGGGTTTGAATGAGTTTGACAGGGTAT
The DNA here is from genome assembly GCA_026074375.1 of Tanacetum coccineum. NCBI lineage: Eukaryota > Viridiplantae > Streptophyta > Magnoliopsida > Asterales > Asteraceae > Tanacetum > Tanacetum coccineum. The sequence continues at coordinate 52,956 of BQNB010001692.1, forward strand.
GACCGGGTTTGAACGAGTTTGCCCGGGTATAACCGGGTTTGACGGATTTGACCGGGTTTGGACGAGTTTGACCGGGTATGAGCGAGTTTGATCGGGTTTGACCGGGTATGATTGTGTTTGAACAGGTTTTTTGCCAGGTATGACCCCCAAATTGATTGGTATGTGTCTTTGATCTTTGAAGAAACTTGTTTTCTGGCATGATTTATAATTTTATGAATCTGAGAATGTTGGTTTTGAGGCTTGTCTATAAGGTACAGCGACTCGTTTTAGACTTAAGAATTCAAAAAGCAGCTTAGGTACCGCATTTTAAATGTTTATCAGGAGTGTCGTTGCCCATTAATTCCCTCGACTACATATCACACCTAGGCTGTTTGACCACAATCCGACCAACACGCTTTTGACATGTGGCATTGGTTTGGAAATAACTTAATGCCGGTAGAACAAATGATTTGAAAAAATTACCCGGACAAGAATGTGTGATATATGGAGAAACTATAGTTGTTATTACGATCAAGTGGTTGATCTAAATGGTGAAGTTGGATATGTGTGTACTAGGACCATGGAGTTTTGGCTCTTAAACCACAAGAAAGAATGGGTGCCACACTGTCGATTTGCGAAAGAAATAACTCCTAAGAATGCTTACTATCTTAGTTATGGGGTGTTGTGAATAAAAGAACGGGGATTATATTGATTAATTAATGCAAGAGCAATTGAAAGGTTATGCATTTTTCGGATAACAACCTGAAAAGCGGTGTATTACAGAAAACCAACATTGCTGGTCTGAATGATGCGTGGAGTCCAAATTTTATCATGTATCCCAATACGCTATCTTCAATCCTCGCCACTCAATCCACACAATTACTTCCTGCATGAAAAAAATATTTCTAGAAAGCTGCAATATGTTATATCTGTTATTTAGGTAAGTAATTTGCTTTCGGTGTTTTTTGTTTTGGTTTTCAGTGACTGCTTTGATTTATCTTGTTGCTACGGTTGGATTGCTTTCGTATGTTAAGACTTGTTTTACGTTAACTTCTTTACTTTACTAAGAACATATTGTCACAACTCTTATAAATCTGCCTTGCTGTCCACAATCCAAAAACCACTTGATCATTTCTGTCTGAAATAAATTTCCTCTGCTTCCTTCAACTGATTGAAGTATGACACACCATGTTCTTTGAAACCTTAGATTTCAAACGAATATACCGGTTCTAAATTGATCATTCTAGACATGTATGCTCTTATTTTGGCGTTTCTTACCTCTCCTTTGAATCGGTTCTGTTTTTGGATCTCTTGTAAGGTTTTGTATTGTTTTGTCATAAAGAGTACTTTCTTGCTATCCTTTTAATGCATAACTCTCACATTGTCATCATGACGCATCTGTTGGCATTTTTTCAGTATCAATGTAACTAAAATGGTAGGTTCCGAAGTATTTTAAATGATGAATGTCTGGTTAAAGCTGATTAGACGCTAAAATAGGAAGCATAATAAATTAATTAAATGAGGTAGTCAAAGAGTTGGTAAGAAAAGAACTACTTTAAATGGGAGAAAGTGTAAAATAGTCAATTGCATAAAATTATATGGTGTATGTCAAAAATAAATGGTGTTAGAAATTATTATTTTTTTTATGCTACTTGTCTGCAAAGTTCTGGGAACAATCTGATTTTGCAATCAGCACTTGTTGCAAAACTGCACTTGTATGTCTAATAGGTGTTAGAAAATCTCATTTTGCATTGACCTCCATCTTCCAAAAATAGAATTCCTTTAGCCAAGAGTATAACAAAATATGATTTTCATTACAGGTGTAACAAATAGACATATGAATGCTAAACATTAAGAAGCATTGACGATGTTAGTTTGCGGTTTATAATAAGTATGTCGTTTATGTTCTGTTTACTCTTTTCTTATTTATTTGTGTTGAGGAGTACCTAAGTCTATTCAATATAGACATCTTATCAATCGAGAGATGACTACTGGTTTTCAATTTGCTTCTGTGTTTTTCTGTTTGAGTATCACACACACACACGCTGTAAAACGCATATCCAAAACACCCCGCCTGCACTTTGACATAATGGTGTTTTCAAACTACTTCTTGGAACGAAACTGGACCAAAGGGGTTCCCTCCAGATCAAGAGTAGAACAAGTGGTGTATTACATAAAACCAACATTGCTGGTATGGAGGATGCATGGAGTCCAAAATTTATCATGTATCCCAATACGCTGTCTTCAATCCACGGCATCAAACCAAATTCACATTCTCCTATGAAAATAACGTTTCTGAAGTAAGCTGCCAACATGTTCTATCTTAGTGATTAGGTAAGTAAATTGCTTTTTCGTTGTTTTTTGTTCCAAGTTAGTATTCGTATTGGTTTCAGTGACCGGTTTTTGATTGCTTTCATTTTGTGTGTTGACTTGTTTATTTTCCCTAATTAGTATGTAATGATGATGCTTTCCTTTGATTGATTTCATCTTACGATCTTAACTTTGCAAAGAGACAATGGAAGGTATTTGATTTCATCTTACGACCTGTAAATTGGCGATAGTGAAATTGGCTGTTTAGTGACTGGTTTTTGTATCATGTTGCTTCTGGTACCCTTTCATTTGATTTGCAACAGAGAGCCATTTAGACGAATAATCTTGTACTGGCATTCATGAGGTTTTTTCGTAAGGGGTGTGAATGAGCCGAGCCAGAGCTCATTAATACTTGAGTTCTGCTTGTTTAAATGTATAACTCTTGGATTTGGGCTAGGCTTGTTTCAAACATTATGTTGTTAAACATAGTATAGCTTAAATTAATAATAGGTTTGATTTCCTTTACTTATTTAGAGGTCATTAATGAGATAGTCATATATTCAAGCATCAAAATAGAAAATCATAAGTTTTTATTAAGTTAAATGCACACATGAAAGAGAAAATCACGGCAATGTTTATAGGAAGTGCACTATCGAAGTTTTAGACTTTTGTTTGCGCTTTATTGATCGATGATGGTGCAAGCATACGCAGCCGTGGACCAACTTTGCTTATATTTACTAGCCTTAAGAAAATCGATTCTACCTTAAATCCTAATTCCAGCCAATTTCCAGCTTTGCTTATAATCCAAGTTTACTAAAGCCTAAGTACACTTTCTTTCCTAGAGGTGGAAACAAGCCAAGTTGCTCGTAATCGAAACTGTAAAAGCATTGAAACAAGCCAAGCTTAAACCAGCTCGAGCCTTGTTTGGAGGCTCATTTATTTAATGAGATCGAGCCTGAACTTGATACTACATGCTTGATTGGGTTCATGAGCTTAAACAGCCTAAACAAGCATTAAGAATGTATGCTTTTGTAGATGTTAATACATTTTGAATACGTATAATTGTATATTGTCTTATACTCCATAACAAGCTTAAGCTTATTGTAATAATTTCATGCAGAGTTAAAGTCCAGAATATATAGCATTAGACGAGGTCACAATATGATTCAAGCTCAATTCTAGCTCAAGCCTGAATAATATACGGTAAACTGAGATCGAGTTAAAGCATAAGGCTTCAAACAAACAGAAGCTCGTGTTTAAAGCTTTATACATAAAAACAAGCCAAGCCGACAAAATCTAGCTCCACTCACTTTCAACTCTACTTTTCTTTACCAAATTACAACTTGCAATTCACTAGTCGGGATTCTTGTTATAGGGTTAGGTTAAGGATCTCTCCATGTCATTTGAACATGAGAGGTAATGTTCTGCTTTACCAAATCGGGATCGACTCACTTTCAACTCTACTTTTCTTTACCAAATTACAACTTGCAATTCACTAGTGGGATACCTGTGTATTAGTACGACGGGTACTATGTAACTATATTTATTGGTGACCAATGTAATTAATTTATTTTGCGACCAATATTATGCAAGTATTTGCGCTATATAAAAATAAAAATGTCACTAAAATTAAATTTAGTATAACATAAACACAAATAAGTAAATTATTTTATGCATAATATTATTTTTTACCTTCCAATAATATCTCAATATAGTGTAATTCCATATTTAACTTGTAACATTATTAATTCTAAAACTCCATAAAACAAGTTATTATCTCAATATATTATTAAAACTTGTATGTATATGGATTTACTTTTCTTGATACAAAATTAAGAATTTTCGGTTGTGTTTAGTCGTAGAAAAATATTTTTAGTTTTTTTTAGAAAAAAGAAAGAACGTTTATCTCTAAACAAATGTTAAAAAATTTTAAACCAGGTTTAGATAATATTTTCTAAAATAAAAATAAACAATTTGTACAAGAATCTTTTAAGAAAAAAATATTGTTAGAAGTTAAAACTTGGATGTTTCATTTTCTTTTAAAAAATAGTTTTAAATTTGCTACTAGATAAGTTATTTTTTGTCTAACTTTCTTTTTGTAAAAAAACTCTATTCTTACCAACTAGATGCAAAAACTAGTGCTTCGACTTATTGCCAAAATGATGTTAGTTTTCTTGATAACAAATGCATTTCTGATATTTTTGTTGATGAAGGTTAGGCGTGGCCTTTATCTTGGTATACTAGGGCTCCGATTGTGTATAATTACATGGTTCATACTCTTAGGGTCTGTTTGGTATGACTAAATGAAGTAGTGACGGATTGTTATGAAAGTCGTAATGGAATAAATGTAGTAATGGAATGACGCATTACGATAATAATTATGTTTGGTTGTTATAATAGATTGGAATGCAATCGTTAATAAAAAGACTAAAATAGCCTTTGGTGATTTATTTTTCTTAGTTTGGTATGTAGTTAATAAAGTTCTTTTATGTAATCATGATTCTATTACAGGATGTAATGGAAAAAAAAAACAAGGGACCCCTAATGAATGAAAATAGTGATTTTTGATGTAATGAGTGATTACATGTAATGAGTCATTGCATTCCGTACTTGTAAACAAAGTTAATTTTCTCTATTTCTTGTCGTAATGATCTTTTCATTATACTTCTTAAGATTGTACAAAACGCTGCGTTAGTCATTTATTGCGTAAGAGCGGTTAGTTATGGAAAGATTTGAATCGCATTGAGAAGCATCCTCCCAGGCCCAAACCCATATTTTTTCTATCATTTGTTGTTTGGGACATCATTCGGCCTAGGGGTAACGAAGTAGATTGGGTTGCTATCTTTTGGTTTCCTAATTGTATTCCTCGATATGCTTTTCTAATGTGACTTACTATGAGGAAGAGGTTAAAGACCCACGACATGTTGAGACAATGGGACTTTGGTGACACCACCTAACCTGTTTCTTCTTCTTTTTGCAAGCTTGTCCGGGTACGCGCGTAACCTCTATTTATTGAGTGTTAATTTCCTTCGGATTGCACTACTTTACCTACTTGCGAAAGGAACAATACTTCGTTTCTTGCAGGGTTTATGAATTGGATTCAGCCTTACTCCAATTTCCTTTTTTTGTTGTTCGTGATGGTTACAGTTTAGCAGGCGAACGCTCCCAAAGGCTGACCCTCTGAGTTTCCATGGTCTTTAATGCGATTCCAGAGCTAGTATGTATGGCATAGGTCCCATTTAGGACGATATTGTTGATTGGATCAAGTTGTTATCAACTAAAAGATCCGTAGTTAGTGCCGTTGCTCGGTTGGTGCTTGCTACGACGGCTTATCTCATTTGGCAAAAGAGAAACCTTCGCTTATTTCAGAATCAAAGTAGGACTGTGGCACAAGTTCGAGACATTATTGTTCACAATGTAAGATTAAAGTTGCTTACTTTTCGATATAAGAACACGAGTTCAATGGTTCTGCTTTTGGACACTTGGAATGTTAGCGGTGTGTTTGATGAAGAACCTAACACCACAACGTAATATGTTTCTGTTAGGCGTAAGTTTTGGGCTTATGTTTCTATTTATTTTGTGTCTACGCCTTGTTTTAATTTCATGAAATCGGCATGTCGGTGTCTTTGCAAATAAATGTAGTAATCAGCCGCATTCATGTACTTGTCAGTTTTTTAGTAATATATATATATATATATATATATATATTATAAAGATCAAATAAAAAGACAAATATTCGTGAGAAGAATAAAAAGATTTATTTTTAAAACAAAGTTCTCAAAAAATTCTGAAAAAATTCCACAAAATCGTGTATGTTGGTGCATGAAAAGGTTGTAAAGGAAGTTTTTCTAAAAGTGGATAGTTTTGCCAAAAAAATTTTATTAAAAAAAACGTGATTGGGCTTATTCGGTTTTTTGTGCATCAAGAAGTCGTTTGTTTTTTTTTTTGTACCAAACTTCTTTTGAATAAATTTTGCATCAAAATTTTATTTGCGCTATCAAAACTATAAACAAGTCGAAAATTTTGTGCATCAAAATTTTTTTGTGCATCAAAATTTCTTTTTTTGCGCATTAAAAAAACGTATAAAAACTCAAAATTAGAAAAACTTCTTTTACAAAAGTTTTATGCACCAACATACCTGATTTAATGGAATTTTTTTGGAATTTTTCGAGAACTTCTTTTACAAACGTCAGTAACTCTTTCTATCGTAATTCTTTCCACTCCAACTGTTCCTGATGGCTACATATATGTTATTGGGTGTTGGAATAAAGAGGGTAATATATTAATCAAATGTATGATGAGGGGCAAAGGAAGGTATATCTTCTTGGTTTACAACCTGAAAAGTGGTGTATTACATAAAACCGATGTTGCTGGTCCAGCGGATGGACCTAGTCCGGATATCTTTATGTATCCCAATACACTGTCTTCAATCCATGGCATCAACACAAATTCCTTCTCCATGAAAAAGACTGATGTGAAGAAAAGCTGCCGAGATTTAGTGTTGCTTTCAATGAATTTGATGCAAACTAGTGTAGTTTCCGATGACTGGTTTTTGTATCTTGTTACTTCCTTATTGCTTTTGTGTAACATGCGACTGGGAGCGGTTGAGACCAAGAATGTTTACGGATATCGATAACTGGATGATTTAGTATTTCGTACAAAATCACAACATTTTGGACCCGAACTGGTTGTCAATTTTATTTGTCTGTAACTCTACTTCTTTAGTTGCAGATGTGGTTGGAATGGTATTATACACTTCCAACATGTTAACAACCGGAAACTAAACAACTCTTTGACGGCCGGTATTCGTGACAAGATATCGAGCATGATGCTTGAAGGTAACCCATCATGCACATTTTTTTTCTCCTTGTGTTCTGTGGTTTGCATCTTGATCTGTTCAGGAAACATGATGTGGGCTAGCTTAAAAGATTTTATTACTGTTACATTTTACTAGTTGGCGAGTTTGACGAGTTTGGACTGCGTATGACAGGGTGATGACCGGTTTTGAACGAGTTGGCCGGGGTATGACCGAGTTTGACATGGTTATGAACGGGTGTTGGCCGAGTTTGACCGGTTTGACCCGGTATGACTGGGTTATGACCTCGGGTTTTTTGAACGAGTTGACCGGGTTATGGCGGGTTTGGTTTTGAGTTTGACCGGGTTATGGACCGGGTTTGAATGAGTATGCCCTGGGTTATGACAGGGTATGACCGGGTTTTGGTCGAGTTTCACGGGGTTTGAATGAGTTTGCCCGGGTATGACAGGGTATGTCCGGGTTTTGACAGGGTATGACCGGGTTTGAACGAGTTTGACCGGGTATAACCGGGTTTAACGGATTTGACCGGGTTTGGACGAGTTTGACCGGGTATGAACGAGTTTGATCGGGTTTGACCGGGTATGATTGTGTTTGAACAGGTTTGACCAGGTATGACCCCCAAATTGATTGGTATGTGTCTTTGATCTTTGAAGAAACTTATTTTCTGGCATGATTTATATTTTTTATGAATCTGAGAATGTTGGTTTTGAGGCTTGTTTATAGGGTACCGATCTGATTACAGCGACTCGTTTTGGACTTAAGAATTGAAAAAGCAGCTTAGGTACCGCATTTTAAATGTTTATCAGGAGCGTCGTTGCCCAGTAATTCCCTCGACTACATATCACACCAACACGCTTTTGACATGAGGCATTGGTTTGGAAATAACTTAATGCCGGTAGAACAAATGATTTGAGAAAATTACCCAGACAAGAATGTGTGATATATAGAGAAACTATAGTTGTTATTACGATCGAGTGGTTGATCTAAATGGTGAAGTTGGATATGTGCTTACTAGGACCATGGAGTTTTGGCTCTTAAACCACAAGAAAGAATGGGTGCCACACTGTCGGTTTGCGAAAGAAATAACTCCTAAGAATGCTTACATCTACGTTATGGGGTGTTGGAATAAAGACGGGGATATATTGATAAAAAGCAATAGCAATGAAAGGTATGCATTTTTCGTTTACAACCTGAAAAGTGGTGTATTACAGAAAACCAACATTGCTGGTCTGAATGATGCATGGAGTCCAAATTTTATCATGTATCCCAATACGCTATCTTCAATCCACGGCATCATCGACACATATTCCTTCTCCATGAAAAAAACTATTCTCAAGAAAAGCTGCCAATATGTTCTATCTTTTGATTAGGTAGTAATTTGCTTTCGATGTTTTTTGTTTTGGTTTCAGTGACTGGTTTGTTTTATCTTGTTGCTACCGTTTGATTGCTTTCGTATGTTAAGACTTGTTTATATTCCCTAATTAGTATGTAATGATTAAGCTTTCGTGATTGATTTCATCTTACGATCTTAACTTTGCAAAGAGACAATGGAAGGTATTTGTTCTCCTTTTACGACCTGGAAATTGGCGTTTGTGAAATTAAGTACTGAAATTAAGAATAGAGTAGCCAATGTCCCAATAAGCTGTTTAGTGACTGGTTTTGCATCTTGTTACTTCTGGTCTCTTTGCAAATAATCTTGTACTTCAATGTCTCTTTGCTCATTCATGAGGTTTATACGTAATGTGTGTGAATGAGCCGAGTCCGAGCTCATTAATACTTGAGTTCTGCTTGTTTAGATGTGTAACTCTTGGATTTGGTCTCGGCTTGTAAGGGAGTGCACTGTCGAAGTGTTAAACTTTTGGTTTGCGCTTTATTGATCGATGATGGTGCAAGCATACGCAGCCATGGACCAACTTTGCTTATATTTCAAGCCGTAAGAAAGGCGATCCTACCTTAAATCCTAATTCTAGTCAATTTCCAACGTTGCTTATATTCCAAGTTTATTAAAGCCTAAATACACTTTATTTCCTAGAGGTGGAAACAAGCCAAGTTGCTCGTAATCGACACTGTAAAAGCTTGAAACAAGCCGAGATTAAACGAGCTCGAGCCTTGTTTAGAGGCTCATTTATTTAATGATATCGAGCCTGAACTTGATACTACATGCTTGATTGGATTCACGAGCTTAAACAGGCCTAAACAAGCATTAAAAATGTATGCTTTTGTATATATTTTAATACATTTTGAATACATATAATTGTATATTGTCTTATACTCCGTAACAAGCTTAAGCTTATTGTAATAATTCAAGCTCAATCCTAGCTCAAGCCTGAAGAATATGCGATGAACTGAGATCGAGTTAAAGCATAAGGCTTGAAACAAACAGAAGCTCGGGTTTAAAGCTTTATGCATAAAAACAAGCCAAGCCAACAGAATCGGGCTTGACTCACTTTCGACTCTACTTTTCTTTACCAAATTACAACTTGCAATTCACTAGTCACACTACAAAAAATATGACATTTGCTGACACACAAAAAGTGTCAGGATAAGTACAAAAAAGTGTCACTAATGATAAATTAGCTTCTCCTTCACATATTAAAAGTGTCAGCAGAAGTTCTGACGGTAAAGGTATATAGTGACAGACCTATCCTGACACTTAATGTGTCTATATAGGCTAAGATCTTTGTCTACATATAGTTTGTGTCAGGAATACACATACTTTTAAAAAACACAATTTTATCCAGAAATACCAAATTCATACAGACATCATCAATAATACAGAAATATCATACAGAAATCAACATCAATACAGAAATCATTATCCAGAAATACCAAATTTTGTCCATACATTATCCAGTTTATGATTCCAAATACCAAACGACGTAAACTTAGCAGAATAGTTCTCATGTATATATATAAGTACCTGCAATCCAGGTTGCATTATCAGAATAGTTCTTCCATGACGGTCATGATAGTTTCCTTCCACCGCAAATTCTTCCTAGCAGGTGTCCATTAGTAGCTCATCGCTAGACTGGATATATGGACCTGCATCATTGGTCCAAATCTATTGACAAAAACAAACCAGTTCTTGTAAGGAAATAATAAAGCAGACCACTAACAGGTACCATATTTCAGCTCAGTTTTTTAACTATATCTAAACAGACAGATCTACCACATGACAAGAACATCCCTAGCATATCTCAAGCTTGATCAATACATATTCTTTCTAGACTAAAGATATACTTAACCCTTTCCAAAACCCATAACATGACCAAAGATCGTAGATTAAAAAAATCTTTGAACAACAAAAGGAGAAATAAATTTTCTTGGAACAACAAAACGATAAGCAGTTGATGATACAGAGCAAAGTCAGCAAACTAAATACGGTGGTGTGTAAACTTTACAACGCCCGTTCCTGTATTGTTTTTAACTTAAAACTATTAAAACACACTAGTGCGTAAACAGAGCATAACAAAAACCAGTTTTGTCCCACTTTAAGTATGTAGTTTAGTCGCTAACATTCTTGATACACTATATGAGAAAATACCTTGTTGAGAAGGTTGTCCAATAATTTCCTTGCATTCTGTAGTTTGACCCAGTAGTTTTGATTATAATATAAAATGACCGATTAGATGGATACTTTGTTGATAGGCATTACTTGGTGATTCCTGTGGACCACATTCCCACCGGCAAGGACCTTCAATGGATGACACAACACTATTCTTTGGGCATAATGTAATATATTAGACAGCAAACAATAATCAGGATCAATCTTAATACGTGTAACGACCCAATTATCTATATAAACTTGATGCAATATCACTAATTCACTATATCGACATGGTCATTCGGTAAGTGAAAATGAAAGCCACCAGCAAAGAGCTATTGTTTTCAGCTAATAAACTAACTATAGTTAATAAATGATAAGTAGAAATCTGCAAGCAGGTTATATCAGTTCCTACCTCAACTGCATCGTCAAATGTCAAAAGAACATGAACATGTGTGCCAAGGGTAGGAGCGATAACTCCTGCTCTTTCTCGAGCCTTATGATCAAATACCTCCAACTTAAATATGATAACCTCCAACCTATACCAGTCATGAAACTTGAATCAGAACAGTAATCTAATCTTTAAGCCCTTGTAAGACAAAAAAAGGACTTACTTTTCAGTTGGAAGAATTGTTCTATCTGAGTTGAACTATTCAAGCCAATCTTCATCCTCGTTATCAAGATCATACTCAACAAAATCTCCGATTTCGGCTCGTGCTGCAAATATGTTGATACTATTAACAAAATATATCAGCTGAGATTTGGAATTAACAGTGTAGTGGGTCACATACCTCCCCTTGCACGTAGATAAGATGCTGGTTGATTGAAAGTGGAAGAATAATCTCGTTCATATGTATCTACGATAACATATTCGGGAGTTGGTGTTTCAGATACTGTTTTTTAATAGCAACTTGGTGTACCTGAAGATCAAATTTAATTGAATTTTTCAGAAATATTTGAGGAATGCAGATGCCCCAATGGTACCTTTTTAGTTGTCATTAGAACTAGATGCGCATATACTCCATAATCCATATAGTTATCTATTATTGCGCCACCAACGAATTCGATATAGAAGCAATACCTAAAGACATTTAGCCCCTATCAATTGAAAAAACGCATCCCTAGTTCCCTTCTAATTTGTTATCCAGGACGCCTTCAAGTACCAAACAGAACACTTTTCCTTTATTGGTGAAGTTTGAAAATGGTTACTGGGGTCAACATCTTATTGAGCATAAGCCCCAGTTTTCCAGGTTATCTGGCTTATATGTGGGCTTATTAGCTTATTTGATTTCGGCTTATATAGCATAAGCCCCAATTTTCCAGCTTATTTCGAGACTCGTGGGCTTATATAAGTTAATTACGATATTATAAACTTATATAAGCCGATAAGTCTCGATATAAGCCGGAAAATCCCCCCCCCCCCCCCAACACACACACATAAACACTATAAACTAGTCACAAAATATTTTGGTAAAAGTGAACTATAAACTAGCAATTATATAATAGATGAACGCCTCAATCACAATGATATACATATTAAAAGCTCGTAATAAAAGCTTAAGCTCAGTAATGGTAGTAATATCGCATTTAGTCTTAATTAAAAAACAAATTATGATAACTAAGCTCAATGTACATAATGTATTAACCTCGTTGATGATGGCAGTGTGACGGCAGTGGAGGTGAAGACGGCGATGGTAAAGGCATGACGACGATGATCTCGACGTCGCGACGCTGGCGATGGTGATGGTGACGGTGTGACGACGGTGATGATGGCGGTGCAATGGAGGTGATGGTAACAGAAGAGAGATGGTGATGGAGATCGCCGACGAACGTCTGCTAGGGTTTCAATCTGATTTGAGATATTTATGAAAAGGGGAAGTTTGTGTTATGAAAAGGGTAGTTTTTTTTCTTTGCGTTGATAATTAAAAGAGAAGGATAGTAGTAGGGGCGAGCAAAACGGATCGCGGATCGGATCAGATTGTTAAACCGGCCTGAATCAGACCGAACCTATTTCGTTCTGATTCTCGATTTATCTTTTTTTTTCTTTGATTCTCGGTCAGGCTCGGTTTGGTTTTACAAAAAAAGGGCAATTATGCCTTGTTCGACCAAACCGAACCGAAAACCGAACCGGACTGAACCGACCCAGACCGGATTCGGTCCGGTGCTTTTCGTTTCGGTCCCGATCCTGTGGTAGTAAAACGAGGGTCGCGCATCTAGATAAAAACCAACCGAATGAGAAAATTAAATCAAGAACGGAACTAAAGTGAGTCAACTTAAACCGAAACCGAATTGAACCGGTTCGGTTTAGATGCTTTAAGTGTGTTTTTCTTGGTTTTGGCAACCGAGCAAAACGAATCCGAAAACCATAAATATGTAAAACTGAAAACCGAACCGAGTAAGGTTGGTTCGGTTTGGGTTGGACCGGTTCGGCTCGTTTTTTTTCGTTCGCTTGGTTTCTCAGTCGTGTTTTGCCCACCCCCTAGTAAAATTCTACATTTGTTTACACTTATTAAAAAGTGTAGGTAAAACTGTACGTTTGCTCACACTTATTAAAAATGTAGGAAAAACAATACATTTGCTCACACTTACTAAAAAATGTAGGTAAAAACTTAGACTTTTGCTCACACTTTTCCCCCAAAATTTAAAAATAAAATTGAAATAAAACAAAAACTTCCTACTCACACTTTTTAAAAGTAGGCTCACATTTATAAAAAGTAGCTCACTTTTTAAGAAAGTGAGGGTAAAACACTAGACTATTTACTTACACAATTACAAAGTGTATAGTAAAACTTCATCATTCTCCCTACATTACTTTTTATAGTACTGTAAGCCAAACTGCACTTTAGCTTACACTTTTAACCATGTGTGGATAAAACCTTAAACTTATTTAGACACTTTTTTCTAAAAGTGTAAGGAATATGTGGGATTTTCGCTTACACTTTTTATTGTGACAATACAAAAAGTGTTCACTAAAAGTCTTTTTACTTGTAGTTAGACACTTTAAACGCCAATCCCTACTAGGACACAAATTGCATCGTAGGAAATAATTCCGGAAAAAATCTGGAAAACCTGGAAACCTGCATTTTTTTTTTGCCCAGGTACACCTTAGGGACGACATTGTCGTCCCAAAGTATACACAAATGTCGTCCCAAAGTTAAAGTGTGTCGTCCCAAAGCATGCCCATTCCCAGGTTTATATATTTACTTTATATACCTTAGGGACGACAATGTCGACCCTAAGTATAAAGTAATATGTCGTCCCTAAGGTTGAGTCTTAGGGACGACAATGTCGACCCTAAGAATAAGTAATATGTCGTCCCAAGGTTGAGTGGAATACCCACGTGTATTTTCTTTTTATATAATTAATATATAAATAATTTATAAATTTATAAATTAAAATTATTATAATCATCTTGGGACGACAATGTCGTCCCATAGTATAAATGAATATGTCGTCCCTAAGCTAAGTCAAACTTTTCTCATAAAGTAGCGTGGGTCCCACTGTCGTCCCAAAGCACAAAGAAAAAAGTCGTCCTATAGAATTTAGAGACGAGATGGTTGGGACGATGTTCTTGGGTCGACATTGTCGTCCCAAGACACTAAGGGACGACACCCTTTGTGTCTTAGGGTCGAAAATGTCGACCCTAAGTTAACATTATGTTGTAGTGATGGTCGCCTGTTGTGATTAGATTGATACTATAGGGAGCTAGGTAGGGGATGTGTGGAGGAGTATGTGGGTCTGCTTATCTTGGGTTCTCGAAGGGAAATCTCTGATGATTGATCAACTTGCGTATTTAATCCTCTTCTCCAGGGCATATAGGAAGTAGTTCATACTCCCAAGCTGTAGCAAGAATCTCCAAAAGACCCTTAAACTTTGTCTTACTAGTCAGTCATTGAAGAGCTAAACCATTCTAAAATAAGTAGCATCACGCTTGGTTTGGAATCATGTGCCTGTAGATTGAAACTTTATTCTCTCATTTGTGTGCAGCAAACTTGCAAAGGAAGAGTGAAAAAGGGGTGGAAACAGTGATACATGCAAACTTGCAAAGGAAGATTAAAAGGGTGGTTAGTTGATTTTACAACTCATAGTACCCGGTTTATTTACCGGTTTTCTTTATGTTGGTTTGTTTTGTAGTTTTTGCATTTTATAAGTTTGATGAACAGTGTCTATTTTTTGTGTTTTATTACTTTTACTTATCAAACTTTATTTTTACTGTTTTGTTTTTTTTTATTTTACAGTTTTATTATATAAACAAAATTCTAAAAAAAATCAGGAGACGTTACTTGTAGTTTAGAAGGTATCGATGACCAATCCGTATTAAAATAACTAGTGCTCCTTAATAGTGGAATCATTTGTGGATTAAAGTTGTTAGAAACATTCTCAAAAACGCTAATGCATATGAACTCATCATGTCTGTCGTCTTCTTTGTTAAGGCTAAATGTTTTTAATGAGGTTTTGAGCCCGCACTACACTGCAGAGCGCGATGTTTTACGTTAAGGATTAAATTTGCAACCGATGGATAACCTCATGGACTATTCTCGTAACTTGATAACACCAAGGATAAGTCACGAACATGAATGATCAATTACGAAAAATCTGTGTTGGAGTAAATTTTTTAATATTAAAGTTTTTTTTCAAAAAAATAAAAAATTAGTTAACGATCGTTATCTAACGACTATTATTATTCATTTTACTTTTCACCCACTCTATAATTACTGTTCATCGAATTTTTTCTTTCTATTCTTTGTCATGGAGCTTAACGATCGTTATCTGCACTAACGGCCCCCACCTTTTGTTATATATAGGAAATTTTGTTGTAATGATCTTTCAAGTATTTTGTTTTGTTGCGCTAAAGAAAAGGATGATCGAGCACAAGATTTACCCAGCTCAACAACCTCTACGATTGCACCTGAGACATGAATTAATTTGACCTACGTTTATCAGGGTGTTCTTTAAAGTTTAAGAATGACACTGAAACTTTTTATATCTAATTTATATAATAATTTGTTGGCTATTATGATTCGGTTGTGGTAATTTTGGCATGACAAAAAGTGAAAGGCGTGAAATGCAACCGTATTATATAACGAATATGGTATCTAAGCCAACGTAATGCATGCAAAATATAACTTCAGTCAAAGGTCTTTGTTTGGCGTGCTAAGGTGAACATTTCGGGTTTATAAAAAACCGAACCGATTTTCGTCAACCGGTCTAAAAACCGGTTTTTCATATTGAAAATGCTTATCCGGTTCGGTTAGTCAACCGGTTTAACCGGTTTTTATGTAACCGGTTCGGTTAAAAATCGAGTTTAACCAGTTTACAAACCCATCCGGTCGATTTCTCTTAAACCGGTTACGAACCGCCGGTTCTGTTTGAAGAAAACCGATTTCGTTTTTTTTTTTCTTTCTATGTTCGATTCATGAACCGATATTTTGTGCACCTCGACTATAACATGAGTTCATAATTGCTTTTTTTTGGTTTGTTACAGGTGTCTCTCCTATCAATACATTTTTTGTCTTATTGCCTTATTGGATTGTAGTCTCATACTCTGAGAGTCTGAGAGGGTTTTTAGTCTCTATATTGACCTATGGACCACTAACAAAATGGACCTGTTTTGCAAAATAAGTGTTAAGTGAGCTGTTGTCTGAGACTAGGCCAATATAATTACTTGGCCCATAATTTTTGAGAAATAGCCCATGTTATAATAGTCTGTAGTCTGTACAATATACTCCTTATCAGTATATTGCATGCCCTTTTTATGTACCCAACAAATAATTATACATGAAACTGTGGATTGTAAAAACTTTGATACAGTACAAATCTGAGTTATAGAATATATATATATATATATATATATATATATATATATATATATAAATATATATAATATAATATATATATATAATATATATATAAAATAATATAGTATATATATATATATATATTATAAAGCATATATAATGTGGGACTTATTAAAAATTAAGATAAAATATAATGATTTTTAGTGTCCATCTCATTTTAAAGATACACATTTATGATTGACATTAGTTATATTTTAATTAAAAAATCACTTTTATTTTTAAATTAAAATATTTTTTTAACTATTTTCTTTTTTAAATTCATTTCATAATATTTTAAAAAAAATTTTGCTCTTTAATTCAATATACATTTGATATACTTCTTTTGGACTTTTACTAATAGTTTTTTACATTTTTAATGGGTTTATTTTATTTTCATTCAATCTTTACACCTTTAGCTTTAATTTGAACCAATACAAACTTGATTTGTCAAAAATATATATTACTAATAGATAAAGTGTTTGACGAGTAAGATAGTGTGAGCATGTTTGTACAAGCGGAAATGATAATGTCAATATAACGTTGCGGGAAAGCTACGGGATACCCAAACAAAGACATATACATTCAGAGTGGTGCAAAAAGACTTCACTAAGCAGGTAGAAAATTGCGGGGAGAGTTGAGTTGACAATGGTTTTCTCGTGCGAGTAGTGAACCACGTCAACATTCTGCACCTCTCCAAAAGAAGAAACTTCATTCACTAAATTTATAATATAACTATATTTATCGTCGTCGCTGTGCGCGGAGATTCTACTGATATTAATTGATTATTGAAACATGAGAAAAAAAGGAGATCAAATAAATATAACCAAGAAAAAATCTGGCTAAACATGCCCAAAACCAATGGTGTCTAAATATGATTTTTTGTGATTGATGTTACGCAATTTGTCTTTTACATGCTAATCGATCAATATGTGGCCGTTAGTTGGTCAGTTTTCCAATTTCGAGTTCCATAATCAAGTACGTATCTAAATACATTCCGCTTAGCAAGTTTATGAATCATAATCATGTGACTTAAGTAATCAAGGTTAATTAATAATTTTCTCATTTTTCTAGTTCTTAGACAACTTAAACTAAAGAAATGCATAATCACATGTCATCAGTAAATAAAGAATAGGTGGGTCACTATGTCATTGTTTAGTCATCGATCCACGCTTAACAACTACAGTAGAATTTAAAAGCATCAATGCTCATTCAAAGATTCGACCCGTATCTAATAAATGATGATCTTTTATTAAAATAGAAACATTTATTGATCAAGAAAGTCAATTAAATGGAAACTACAATTAGAAGTGAAATATTTCCAAACCAACATAAATTCTTCTAACCAGCCACCACCTATTTATTCCAAAGTTCCTAGCTAACAATTGGACCATGTTTAATCCCATTACAGTTTTCCAACCTAACCAAAGTAAGATTTTCAATCTAAACACTCTCTTAGTTACAATTTAATGTTGATTATTTTTCAAATTTTCAATCCAAACAATATCCGAAAAGACAAACACTACAAACATAAAATAATAATAAACGTTAGAGAACGTTTATGCATGCGAAAACGTAATTTTTTTATATAAAAAGACAAAAGCTATAAATGAGTAACATACTTTTTGTTTTGTGCTACTATGAGTAAGCTACTTCAAAAAGTATTAATATGAGTAACCTACCTTTAAAAAGTTACCAAAATGTGTAACCACTATTTTTTTATACGCTTTAGTTGCCACCTAGGATGTCATGTGTACAGTCAAAGTTAGCTTTTTTATATTTTTAATTTATTTTTGTTTTTTTTTAATTTTTAATTAAAAATAATATTTTTTTTAATAAAGTAAGAAAAAAATTTAAAACAA